>JAPDSC010026802.1:75578-116319 GCA_026290005.1 Latrodectus geometricus
ATATATATATGCGTATTCAAAACGAATTTAAAATACTATATTTAAAAACATTTTTCACTTTAAATCACTTACTATTACATGTGTTAATTAAAATGCAAATGTATTTCATACTAAAGTCAAGACATATATTACTTAACTTCTCGTGAAAAAATAAGGAAGACAATCCATTTTTCTAGAAAGAATAAATGAAATCTTAGAAAAAAATAAAACCTTCGACTTGTAAATGTTTGACTGAAAGAAATGTTTAACTTAAGAAACTTTTCTGTGCTGTTGAGTTTGTGAAGATTCATTTTTAGGACTACAGACTTCGACATTACAGTGAAGAAAAACGAAAATAAAAGAAATTTGTTTTATAATTTGAAAACATTCAGATGTGCTTAAGAAGTTTTCTAAAGTTTTAAATACAGATGATCAGGTGAAATGTCTTATTATATTAAATGGCTAGAAATTCAGAAACTGAAATATAAACTTAACACTTTCATATTTTACAAATTTTGTGATCAGAATTTATTGCCATCTTAAAAATGTTTACATTATGTTGATGTTTTACATAAATTATTGTTAGCATTTCTTTTATTGCTTCCAAAAATTCATTCTAGATTACTTTCTAGTTTATACTAAATATAATGGAATTAACTTTTTTTTTACTTTCAGAAATCAAATGAGTTGTTTAGAATAAAAGACAGCACATAATTGCCAAATCATTAGATTGAGAATTCATCTAACATGAATTCTGCGACTATATATTTATCTAATAATTTTAGGAAAAATGTTAACCATTGATATTTATCCACATGTAAAGTTTCCCATTCTTTCTCTATAAAATCAGTTGATTTCGGAGTAATTTTAAATTTAAAAGCGAGTTTAATTTTCAATAGGAAAAAAATATTTTCGCAAATACATTATTAATCCATTTTTGGGTTTTTATTCTGTTTTCTTGCTATTAGGCTGTCTGCTATTCAAAGTCAAAAGGAAATTGTTTTACTTGAACTATTGTTTCATTACCGATAAATATATTATAAATATTATACTTTAAAGCAAGAATTATTTAGAAATTATCTTATAAACATTATTACATAAAGTGAGTTAGGCAAAGTTAAGATGTCTCCAATTATTTTTTAAAGTTGAAAGTATATAACAAAATCAAGATTTTTAAATCTAGATACTATCTGATCATAAAGTCTTGTGAAAAGAATTACTTAATTAATTCTTAAACTTTTCTTGATTCTTTAGTCTGAGTTGCTATTCATTACTACAGATTATTTATATTCATAATATGTAGAAAATTAGTCACTCAAAAATGTTAATGACTACTTGCAAATCTATGCTTTTAATTTCAAGGCAGAGAAATAAAAATAATCTTCTAAGCGTCAGAAAAATAATTATAAATATTTTACATCTCTTGATATCCCTTTAGAACTGACAACTTTAGTTTTCTTGGAAAAACTTTGAAGCTTTTGTTAATAAATTATATCTCAAGATATGTATATCAAATTCCTAGCAGAATAAAAATTTTTAGAAACATTTAGACAGACTGATATACGTAACTAGGAAATGAAATGCGTATTTTGACAGCTGGTCGTAAAATGAATCATTGTTTATTTTTTAATTAGGAAGATTAATTTCATAAATTCTATAGTAAGGAGATTTAATATTGATGCTGTGACACATACCATCATATTTGAAATCCATTCGGGTATTTGAAAACAAAGGAGGAAACTTTGATGTGATTTTTAAACGTTTTATTTTTGACATTTATGAATTCAATAGTTTGTATTAGAAATTATGACTACTTTCATTATATTTGTATTTATATCTTGTATTATTGTCTTCAATTTTAAATATTTCTTAGTATGGCTTCGGGATGTTATGGCTTGACTGAACTTCGGTCTTCAGCCATTGCAGAAACTCCATACTTATGTAATGTGTTCAACACCCCCTGATGATCGATAGCAAAAATAGCATATTATTTTTTGAAATCTAGATTTTTTAATGAGTAATTAAATTGCGTCTATTTTATGGATAAAAATATTATTGAAGTTAGTTATATTAATAATCAAATTTATTAAAAAAAAGTTTTGTTTGCATTTTAAAATCTATGCATATCGTGTTCAAACATCTTTTAATTGGAAAATGTTGCAGTTCATTTCGCAATAAAACACTCTTATGATACACACTTGCTTTAAAAATGTTGAATTTCCAAGAATTAGGAAAAATGTGAGCTTAGTAGAAAAAACATTCAGATTATTAATATCTTATACTCTAAAGATCTGAATATTTATAAACCTCACTAACTCACTCACGCTATAAACGTGATAAAGAATTATAAAATTTTAATATGTCATACCTGTGGATCTGAGGAAACAAAAATTTAATTGCTGATATATTAATTGATAATAGATGAATAGACTCTCACATATAAGTGATACTTCTTTCCAAATAAAAATTATTGATTATGTTGTCTCTAATATTATTAAGTGTTTTACAGATTTGGAGGGAGGCTGTAAGCATAGAAATTTATAAATCTGTATTACAATTAAACCATCATTGGGAGATTAGGTGAATAATGGTAATCCTCCTACTTTCAGAACTGTTATGGGCTGAACTTATTGGAACTAAAATGTCATACTTATGTAACTGCAGTTGTTGGTAGTTGTAACCACTGTTTCAATTATCTACATTCATTTATTTATTCTCTTTTAGCTTTTTCAAAAGTCACTATTTAAATTTTAGCATGTATAAATCTTAGATCTCAATAATTTTTATAAATTGATAATTTATGTAATGACAATGTTTCACATTAGTAAAATTATTAATTTATAGTAAAATATTATCTATTGAATATAAATCTAAATTTGAATGATTTATGTTTAAAACAAGATTTATCTAGTTGTTAGTTGTTATTATTTTATCTGAAATAATTGAAATATAATATCAGTTTCTTTTGAAATTATTAACTTGGTTTCATTTCAACGTGATTGAAATTAAAGTTTTAATTATTTTTGCAATGAGCATGACTTAATAAAAGTATAAAGTGCAGATTAAACAAAAATTATTTTTGTTTTATTCAGAATAACAAATAATAATACAAGATAATATGAAAAGCTTGATTTATAATCTTACACGAAGAAGACTCCTAAATATATGATATTCTTTTAGGATTTATTATTCTTAAAAGGTGTCAAAATAAAGATGTTTTAGGTATAATATATCTCATTTCCCTTAAAATTGGTTCTCTTTAATGGTAATCATAAAACCATTCAAGTATTTTAAAGGAAATGATTGCTGTATGCTTTCAATTATATACACATTCATATCCAGTTAATTAAAATTAGAATTTGTATCTGAGGGGAAATTATTTGTTTCTTGTAAACAATTATATCGGATCACCTGTAATGAATTTATTCACAGACAGTTATTTAATTAAAATTACCCTTAATGTCAAAAGATTAGCCACATTTCATCGTTTAACTTAATTAAAATGCCATTAACTATTATTAAATTTATTAATTCAACTAAAATGTGTATTATTTTTTGTAAACATAAAACTTAAGCGATATTCTAATCCTTATCATTGAGCTTAAATGTGAATAACTTATTTATATATAATAAAATTCTGATTTAAAAAAAATATTACAACGATTGCTATTTTTAAGCTTAAGCTTTTATTTAAAACATATTGATTCATAAGTATTTTAGCTAAAATCTTTCAAAATTGACTCATTAGTTTCTAAATCATGGATTTTGTAATACACTTTGTTATAAATATATATATTTTTAAATAAATAACTCCACTATTATAATATTAGGCTCATTATGCACATAGTATTTACATGAACAAATGACATGAATGGATTTAAAAATATTAGCTACTTATTACTAAAAGCAGTGAAAAGAATTTCAGTTTAAGTAACTTTATTGGTTTTTAATGTAGAAATTCCATTTCTTTCGTAAATTAGTAGCAAATGCGTGCCAAATTTTAGGATTCTGGTAAAACTTTTTAATCTGGTATCGTTTATTTTAAATTAACTTCCACCACACATTATCTTAAAATTATGTGTTAGGTATATTTAATATAATATTTGCTGAAAAGTACCAAGTGCTACCTTATAAAAAAGATACTGAAAGTAAATTTTCTTAATTGTTATTTAATTCAACATGTTAATCCTTAACTAATTGTATCCTGTTTTGAAGGGAGTACACATAATTATTTTCATTGCAACATAAAAGTTTTAAGACCCATATTAAACTAACTAAAATTTTAAGAGTATGAATGATTATCTACATTTTTATGAAATTATCAGTCTTTTTTGCTTTAATATAGTACATTCAATTATTTTAAATACTCATTTAACATAAAGAAATATTCAATGTTTGGAATTATTAAAAAAAAAGTATATGTGCATCACTACAAAAAACTTTTATGCGAAAAATAAAAAAAGCACTTCCAAAGATAAAATTATAAATAATTTAAGATAAAGTGCTTATATATTTATTATAATTACTATTATTTTCAACAGTAATTGCTGCTTCTGACACTAAATACTGCAAGAAAGATTCTTGCCTGTAAGATAGTATTACTAATTATATCATTATGTTATTGCATATTTAATTGAAGAAATAAACAAGACAAATTCTATCAAAAATGTTTTCAAAATAAATTATTCTATTAAAATATTTTCTAAAGCTCTAAGATTTAAAAAAATATTGAAGAGATGTTTATATTTCATATTTAAGTTTAAAAGTTAAAAACTAAAATTTTAAAGTCAAAATTCATTAAAATAATAAATTTACAAATAAAAGCAACCAAAGCAGTCAAGTAAGTTTGATGTTACTTTATTTCCATGGATACAAGAGATTTTGGCGTAAGAAAAAAAGCTCATTAATATCTTCCACTTGAAAGAATAATTAGAATGAACGCTTTATCTGAGGAGATTTTTTTTCCAATTTCAGAAATTCATGGGTTTATGCCTTTAAACTAGAAAATTTATCGTCAAATGCAAACAAATTAACATTTTTAATATAGTTCGTTAGATAAAGTATATTTAAAAACCTAATTGTTAATTTGGTCGTTTCTAAGCAAATTTTTCAGGGTAATAAGCATTTAAGCAAATAGAAAATTCTCTTTCCTGAAGTCAAATAAAATAGCACCATTCCAAATCATTAAAATAAAATATTCATATTCTTCTGTAAACATAATTCTTTAGACAAAATTTATATTTAAGAATTGAGATTTATAAGAAAAATTATTTTCATTTGAATTTTTAAACATTAAAATTATCATAAACATTAAAATATAATATAAACATATCATAAACTATAAAATTAAAAAAGATTAAAACAAATATCTGAATATTTAGCATATTTGAACCTTTATGTCATATCAAATAAACATATTATGCATTTTTTGACAAGGAAAAACATTTTCTGGTATATATTATTAACTAAAATTTCTCAAAAAATATCTATTATCATTTATGAGGACATGTATGAAACTTAAATGATATCGGAGCATCGTGAGAATTAAATTTACCCAAAACTCAACAAATTCTACAAAATTAAATAAAATTTTGTTTTTAATATTTTATTATTTCATTACATTTTAGAATTAACTATTATGAATAAAAATAATAAATAAAAAAGCAATTTTAAATATCTATGTGAATTTATGGGAGACAAAACTTCATTGATGGACTAGTTATTCCAAATGTTTATATTAACATAAGATGAAAAATGTTTATTTTTAAATGTATCCCTTAAAATATATTGTACTTGCAACAAAAGTTGATTAAAAATATTAAATTTTTTCATTTCAATTGAAAATCAAGAATTTCCTAAATAATTAAAGAAATATTACGAGTAATTTAAAAATTTGATTCCTCGTAATATTTCTCCAATCCAAATGACGTCCAATCAAAATTTTATAGATTTTTAAAATATTCTTAACTAATTAGAAAATACTTTAAATATACAAGATTTTCTGTCATTGTTATTCAGTTGTATAATAAATCATTACACTTATTGATTATAAATACGTTTTATTATGCTTTTTCTTTAAAATTGCAACTGGATATTAAAGAGAGTAATAGTGCTGAAATAATATATTTGAATTCGATTGAGAACAAAAAGATAAAATAACCTAGATAAAAGTATAAAGAAACCTGAACTTTAAGTGGTTAGTATTCTAAAAACATTTCAAAAGCTTAAGTTTATTTACTAGAAAGTCATGACAAGGAAATTGAAAAGCATGTGTAATTCGAGAACAGTGATTGATTTTTTATTTCTGTAGCACTTGAATTTTCTTTTGAAAATGTCTTGGAACATTATTCGTAATTTGCAAAGAATATTTTATTTATTTCATCGTAATCTGAGGAGACAATAGATCTTTTTTTCTTCTTGAAAACTGATTATTTCCTATTGATGCTAAGAATTTTGATAAATATAAAATAACTAATAATTTTGACTCTTTTTTTCTACGATATTGGTAAATAATTGTTCACATGCCCAAATGGTTTTAAATAAAGGAAATAATATTTTGATTCATATTTTCAAACAAATTTAAATATAGATTTAAAGAGGAAATGTGATACATATGTTCAATGATATACGATTCTAGGATTAATTTAATTAAAATATTTTGGTATGTTTTAGCATTATAAATAGATAAATTTACTGAAACAGGAAAATATTTTATACTCTATAATCATATTTTGTTAAAATATTCTAACGTCTAATTATCATTTAATATATTTTTTATTAAAATGAAATTTTTATTAAATGTGAAATATGTTAGAGATTTAGCATTATATTTTTTAAATTTCAATCTCTGGCTATGAAATGCACAAAATTCTATTAAATATAAATTAATGACAAAATTCAAATTATTTAAAAATGGAAGTATTTTTATCATCGATTTGTACAAATCTCATGTATCTTAACGGTATTTAATGTGCTAATCAAAGAAAGTCAAGAACATGTACTTAGACAAGAAAAATGTAATTTTCTAACAGTTTATATGTTACAAGCATGAAAATAATTATTATTTTTCTTACAAGGAATTTCTATTTGTTAACTAAGGTTAAGATACTGTTATATTTCCATACTAAGTGTATATAAAGTACTTCATGCATAACTTAATATATATCGAACGTGAATAATATTGTTTTTTTATGATATTTTATGATAATTGTAAATTAAACTCTAGATGGAAATAAAATAAGTGATTAAACTTATTAAAAATAAAAATTTCATAATCTGTTGACCACTCAGAATACAATCCTTTCATAAAATATACAAATCATGTGAAATTTACAGCATACATTTGCTTAAAAAAATATGCAAATGATTGACATTGGATTCCATACGCACATCAAGAGCGAGTGTAGAGAAATGCAATCACCATATAAAGAAAGAGGATATTACATTTGATCATACATACAATATTTTTCCTTTGTTTTTTATTTGGGCAATTTATTTAATTATACCTCATTGACGGCATCGAATACTTTACACGCATGCTTCTGGGATAGAAACGAGGATTATTCCAAAAGAATTGCAGATTATCCTAAAGAAATCAGCAATTGTTTTGAATGAAATCAAACAATTTTTATGTGGATCTCCAATCACACTAGATACAGGAAGAAATCACGAACTGACTGAAGTGATTGCACCCACCTATTAAAATTATTACACAAGACGTACGAAAATGATGTATCATTTATTCAAGTTTATCCGACTTGTCATTAAAAATTCAGTATCTTTTGTGTCATTTGGTATAACATTATATTATTCAACGTCATTTGCAGTTCAGTAGGTTGTCCGCAACGGTTTTGTTGCTTCATTTATTTTTATCTCAAAAACACAAGTGTATAGCTCGTAATAAATGTGACGAAGGACAAATATGGATAATAGAATAAAACTATATTACCTTTACTGATGAATCCCATATTTGTCTGTTACATAATACTTGCTGTATTCAATACTGGAGACACCATGGAAATATGCTACTGAACTATAACGCTATTTTTCGCACCATTTGTCTACCAAACATTATCATGGCTTGAGGTGGTGTATGGATTTAACTACCTCACCCCTCAATATCCATTATAACACTGAAAATCAAGTGTCCTTTTACACTGATGAGGTGTTGGAATTCATGGTTCTCCCATGCTTTTACCGCTTGATATAAGCCATATTCCAACAGAATATAATACACTATATGCCAACAGAATATAAATGCTATGCCCATTAATCACGCAATGATCAAATGTTTTTTTTTTTTTTACCTGTCAGACTGATATACTTCCTTGGCCTTTTTGTCATCCCGCTTTGCCGTTCATCAAAGACATGTATTCGAGTCTTCCACAACTATCTGTGAACACATCACATGTTGCTCCAAAAAATGTGACAGTAAATGAATTGCCGTACACCAGGAATATATCCAAAGCATTTTTGTTTCCTTACCGAGGCATGTAAAAATGATTACAAACAATGTTACAGTGTTACATGGTACACTCCACATTTAAAAATCTCTGTATTTCAGTCATTTGATTTTTGTATAGCCTGTTTTTGGCCAAATAAAATTCCTGCAAAATAGACTGTCTTTGTTAGTGCTGCAGTTTGGGTAATTAGAAGTGTATAGTAAAAATGTAGGCCGAAAAATTCAAAATCCTAAAATTATTTTGATCCAGTGAAATTTTAATTTTCTGTACTTGATTTTACTATCTGAAACAGTATAGCAAGCAATAATTTCTGATTTTTTTAGCTGTTTGTTAAGTATTAGAAACTATCTAATTTTTTTAATATAAAATATTATGTAACAAGTATGATACAATTTTTTGCTTTTATTGGCACTGCAGATCAATTTTGACATCGATGTTCGATATAAACTTTCTATAATTCATGTATAATTATTTACTTTATATAGTAACATAAAATATTAACTTTCTATAATTTATTTCTCTTCATACAAATTTTAAGGAGAAATTGTAATTTCATAGCAATTATTAAAAAGAAACAAATATATTCATAATGATATTTTAAATGATTAAATACAATAAAAATAATAGATTGCATCGTATTTAATATATCAAGTATCATTATATTGTTTCAAAGTAAATGCCATAAACCTGTAAAGCTCAATCTTTGCCATATTCAGCTAAAAGTAATTAGTATTGAAAAATATTTCAAAGTGACTAAAATAAAACTTTTGTTTTTGTATTATTATTATATATCAAGTATTTTCTTGATACATAATAATATATCAAGAGAATACTTTCTTGCATTTAATAACCAATCATATAACATATATAGTAAAAATATCAAAAACCAAAATATTACAATTTTGAAAATTAATTGAAAATAGTGATTTTTATTACTTAACTTTTAAAAAAATAATCAGGGGGGGGGGCATTTTGCAAGGTATATTTTAGAAAATGAATAAAATGATTCACATACACACAAACCTATAGTTAAGCCTTAAAACTTTAACATCTATCTACAATTTAGCACATACAAAATAACATACAGTTTAGCTTTTTTTAACTTTTAATATAATTTTTTGCTGCATATTTTTTCTAACTATAAAAGTCCATATATGAAACATTTGGGTAATTTTGCAAAAAACTCTAAATAATAAATTAAAAAGAATGCTTCAGCAAATTAATATATATTTATTTTTATATCCGAGATCCAATAAACAAATATTATTTATTATTAATCAAGCAGAGGTATAAAAAGACCTAGATGTGATGCTTGCTTTAACAAACTCATTTGTTGCATGAAAATAACTGTTTACATTTAATTTTCCTGAATTGTCTACCATTTAAATTTCAATATCACGTTCTTATGTTAATCTAAATTATGCTATTTATTTTATTCGATTTTTTAATAAGCACCTCGATATTTCATCCTGAATAAACATTATCTTTTTCATCCAATTTCCTCATTTACTGTCCAATGTAGTATCACTTCTCAATATTATATTGAATAAGGTTTCAATAACCTTGTGGAGTTAGTGATCGTGTCTAAAAAATACAGAAGGATGTAAAATCAATTTTATAATCAGCAAGATATAATTTATTACTGTAAATATACATTTATTGATATATTATATTTAATACAAGAACCCCAATTTATAATTGCATTCTCATTTTTATTATATTTTATAAAAACTATGAGCAACTCTTCTTTTTTCAAGGTATACAATTAAATTAAATCACTGTTAGCAACCATCCCTTCATTTATATATACACGTACATACGTATAAATGTGTGTGATTCAAAGTGGGAAAAAATTTATATAAAAATATTCACACTTTAAAGTTTATTGCTAGAATTACCACGATATTTCAACAACATAAAATATCAGGATGAAAAAAAAGAAGAAATTGGAAAACCACAAATATTCACACATGTATGTAGTGTCTCAGTAAAATTTGTATATCAATCATACATAAAGTTATGTGATGGTTATGTGAAATTTTTAGACATTTAGGTTAACTATTTAATTGATAAAAATTAAAAGTATTATTTGCTTTTAAATTTAAACTCTTTTTCTGTTAAAAAATATTTGTTTGTTTGAATCTATCTACACGTAAGAAAAAAATAATTTATTGTATAATTTTACATTAGTTGTGCTTTATGAATTTATAAAATGATGTGTAAAAAGTACATAAGATTTAACTTATTTATTTAATTATGACTTCTTATAAATTATGCTGTTATATTAATAAAATTATTTTTTCTATTTCGTAATGCACAGAATTAAGTGACATTCAATTAGCTATTAATACAATATTACTCAAACTCATTAAGAATTGTGTAAATTTATTGTTCTTATTGTTATAATTTAACAATCAAACTTAACATTCATGAAATATTCTATAGCTTATTAATTTATTGTCAAGTACATTTTAAAACGCGTCGTTTATGATTAAAGTCATTCTTTATTCCAAGCAGGGAAAATTGATTCCACAAATTTTTGAAATAAAGATTAAATAATCAGTTCTATTGTTTATATTAACAAGGATCGTGTAAATAATGAAACCAATTGGCCTGGAACTTGAAAAAACTAGCTTTACTGCCCAGGAAAGCATCATTATTGTTCTTTTGTGTTCTATTCAGTTGTGTGCTCACACGGCAATTTCTCCCGTCTCTGCTAACTTCTTTAGCGAATAAATAAGTGAAACTGCTACGGAAAATTACTACATCTCTTGGGGAAAAGGAACTTGTAGAAGAAATTATTTGCTTTGAGAAAAAAATACATATATCTCTGTTTCAAGAAACATAATTATTCTAGGATTTTAATTTCACACATTATATTCTGCTAGTTTAAGCAATAGTAATTTTTTTCTTAATTTAAAAAATAGTTAATGTTTGATTTAATAACGTATAAAACAAAAAATATTATTCTAGGAATAAGAAATAATTCCTCAATAACTTTACAACCACTTAACAATTTATCATTAATATAAAAGTTAAACAGTGGTATATAATTATTTATGCGTTTGGTCAATTATTCACATATTTAAATCATTTTAGATTATATGATTTTTAAAAAACAAGTTGATTTATGTAATTTAACAGCTTAGCTAACTAATATAGATGATTTGGATTTGCATAATAATATGAATTATCCGGTTGTTGATATCCAAAAACATACAGTTCTGAATTATACCAAGGATGTAATAACTGCATTTATTCATTTTAGCATATTTAATTTTTCAGCATAGGTTAAATTCCTAAAGAAATATTATACACACACATGTCTTTTCAAAATTAATCTATATTTTTTAAAAGTCTGGTTAGAATATAGAGGCATACATTTTCACAAAAGTATAACTAAGCTTTAATTTATTATTGTTAACAACAGACTTTAATTCTAGAAACTGTTGTAATTTAAATTATTAAATTAAGTTAGCTGTAATTATTAACATTATGAAATCATATTAAAAATAATTTGAGCATATATAATTAAAGTTATTTTGTTAGATATTCTAATTTTTAATAATTGATTCCAATAAGTAAGTAACACTAAAATAAAGATTTAAATCGGTTATAAAAATTACCATTGTAAGGATTTATTATTGTATAATATTTTAAATAATAGATACTTTATCTGAGCAAAATAATCAGATTGTAATACAAATCTTATGTACATATGATTTGGCCACATTTAAGTTTTAAGAAAAGGAATTATTACTTTTTTAATATTTTAATTCTCTTGGATCTAATGAATACTTTTATGTTTTTATAAGAATTACTTAATTTATCCAATAAATTATAAGAATATCAATTTTCTGTAAGTGATTTCATACCATTGTTAAATAAAAATTACTAATTTAATTATATTCTAGAGAAGTTATTCTTATAAAACTAAGGAAAGATAAATTATTTGTTATATGACACTTCTTAAGAACTTATAAGCACTGATGCATATCTATGATAAATTTTATTTAATGAATTATTCGTTATATTTCTTATGAAATTAGATGTAATATTGGTAGGAAAAGTCTTTATATTGCCGTAATCATGTATTTTAACTAGTATTCTTTTAACTGTGCTTTTGATGAAATAAAAACAAATAATAAATAAAAGAAATAGATAAGAAAGTTGGAAAATTTTAAAGTCAAAAATTTAAGTAACAAGAAAGAATAGTTCATTAATTTATTTTCATTTTGAACATTAAAATAGGAATTTAAGGATATAGACATTTCATATTTTTTACTAAAAAAATGCTTTTTATTTTTCATTCTTTAAATGATGCGTTTATTTCATTTACATTCTCTACATAGGGTTCTCTGCATAGGATTAAATTTATAAAATAAAAACTTTTGAAGCAATAATTTAATGTTTCATTCAATTAAAATCTTATAGTCTCTAGAAACATAAGAGATCACTTAAACCTTTACATTTTATGTGATTGAATTAGATTAAGGTAACAAAGATATTTACAATATATTTCATAACGCTTTTTTATTTAACATTTATTTAATTAATTTATAGTATACTTAAGTTCCTTTATGCTTTTATATGTAATTATTTATATAAGTCTTTTAAATTTTAATATATCGTATTTCATTGTTCGATTTTAATTTGCAGAAATAGTACAATTAGTTTCTTATGATTTTAAAATGTAAACTATGTTGTATTTAAAAAATTCATTTAAAAATGTTGCAATGTATATATTTGAAATTCTTTATACTTTTAAAAATGGAGAAACCGCATATACTATGATGCAGTTTAATCATTTATAATAAATAGGTACATGATTTATGAAAAAATATTATTTAACAAATAAGAATCACAAACTATCTTTAGCTGAAAATGTATTAAATACTTTCTTCTTAATTAAGTAAAATTAAATGATGGAAAGTGTAAAATTACTGTTTTCTATGTTAAAAAAATTATGATAGATAGTTTAGTATCTAATCTAAATTTAATATATTTTAATTATATGTAAGCGTACTTAGTTAGAACTCTCAGACACACAAAAATTAATTTTACTTAATGACTATATGCTTCTGATTATTAAAAAAAAATTCTTTTAAATTGAAATGTTTTTATTTGAAATTTTTTTATTTTTCTCAAACTGGAAATACAAATATATTAGACTGTTTAATTGCTTATAATTATGTAAATAAATATATGATAATTGAAATCACTTTATTTTACAAATCAGAAAAGCAGCTACAATTACAATTAAATAAAATATTTTACAAATAAGCGAATACAGCTGTGAGTAATACATTATGTGTTAAAAATTTGTGATAGATCCTAAATTATGAATAATACTTTATTGATACATGAAACAGCATTTTTTCTATGTATTTATAATTTATATATTTCTGTGCATCTTATTTAAATTTCGCTTTTTTAGATAAGCAAATAATAAATTCATTTCATACTCACACTATCTTGTTTATTCATTACTGTTAATTATTTTTAGCATTATTTATGAAATATTACACACTTATTTTACATTTGTTTTCCTGAAAGTATTTGAGTAACATTTTAAGAACTACAGGTTTTTAATTTGAACAGTTTTGAAAGTCAATCATTACTGTTTTAAAAAATTGTTAAAGATGTATAAGACTTTGTTAAATTTTTAATTTTTTGGCTATTATTTATAAATAATGACTTCAATAATAGAGAAAAAATTCAAATAAGCATATACTTTTAATCTGGTTGATATTTTTTGATGTTTATTTATGAAATGGAAGGAAAATTACGCGAAACATTCTTTCACCACAAACTACACCAAATAGTTATGAATCCGGAAAAAACAATATTATTATAAATTTCTTGCATTGATCGGAACAATTTTATGCTATTATAAAATATGTACCACGAAAAAAATGTCTACTGGTGAAGTACCCTGAATATAAGAAATTATTGAGTATCCCTCTTTTTCCGATATAGTATTCTGTCAAATTATTTTCTATTAACAATTGAGAATACAAGGAAATAAGGCAATTGTTTTAGAAAATAGGAATATGATAGGTTTCTTTGTTAAAGCAAGCGTTCACTCAGCCTGGTTGAAAATTTATTTTAATATAGTAAATGTTATTTCTTCCACCCAAATTACTCAAAAAATCAGGATTTTAATTGTATTAAATATCTAGTTGAGATTATTAGATTAGGTTAAAAGCATGTATATATATATTAAATAAGATACAATTAATCGATAAAGATGAAACAAAGAAGAAACTATACAATTTAATATCAATAAGATAAAATCAGGAAAAAAAATCAAGAAAAACAATGCAATATAATATAATTAAGGAAAGAGCATAGGGACCACGTCTTCATCAGGAGGGAGATGGTCAGCTATGCAAAATAGACACCCTTTTCTACCAAACACGAAAGACAAAGGTCTAAAAATATTTTTGTTATTCCCCCGAAGAGTGTCTCTATAAGAAGAAACAATTATATAAAAATTTGAAATAAATGGAATCAAAGTAATACATTGAAAAATGAGCAAATACAATAAATAGGCAAAGCAATACAATGAGAAAAATATACCAAATACAGAATATATATCAAATATAGAAGAAAATGGTTGCCAAAAGTAATAAGAAAAATTTATTTACAAGTTCAATTTTTGCGTGGGTATGATTGTCTATTGTACTTATTTATTTAATGTTGTATTTGCTTTTTTTTCTATACATTGTATTTATTGCTTTATATATATATATATATATATATTGGTATATATATATATATATACCATTTTCTCTTATTAACTTAAAAATATAAAAATGATTATATGTTAGATAATATATGTTAGATAAATATGTTAGATAAAATGTTTCTAAAATTTAACGTACATAATTATATATTACAATTAATTCCAACTATGTAATTTTTATTTAATTATAAATAAAAATTACATAGATTGAATTAATTGCATAATATTTATGATTCCTTTATCCCCACACATAATTAGCTTAATTCATATTAAATGAAAACCTATATTATACTCCACTAATTTGGATACAGAAATTACTTAATAGTTTTAAATTTGTTTAATAAATCATTAACAGAATTTATTTTTAAAGGTATGCATAACATTTATAAAAGTTATTTTCAGATTTCAATGAATTTTATTCTAATAAATTTTATGGTAAGTTGATGCGTAGAAGATTTTGAAATTATATTTTTCTAGAATATATTCATAAATAGATATATGAAGACTAGAAAAATAATCCAGAGAAATGAGATGATTGTTTGGATGTTCTATGAATTAGAAATATTCTTAGTATTTTAGCACTTCTGTTCAAATGCTTAAGAGAATGACATATAAATTATGATTAATATGCAACCAGTTACATTATAATGCATGTGGGAAATAATTTTCTAATATTCAGCATTCGTGAGATAGGTAGTTTTAATGAAATTTCTGTTTCATGAAAGGGAAGATATTGTTGTCTCTCAAAAACTCGCATATAATAATTTCATTACTATTGATCCTAATAACACACATATCATCATTTAACGAAATATATATTTATTTTATATTTTCTGTGATTTTCACAATTTAGCTCGGATTACAAAATATATTACTTTATCTTTGCATACATACATTTTTGAGGTAAATTTTAATATTAAAGTTTCATTATTGCTCTCATCTGTGTTTCATTATTATTCTAATAGTGTTTTTTATTTTTATTTTTTTATATATATTAATCTTTGGAAAATTATTTACATACGTCATTCTTAAGTATGCTTGCTTTGAGACGTTGTTGTTTCAAATATAATGCATTTCAATTTCATATTAACTTGTTATTTATTTCCTGAATAAATTTATAGAAAACAATGTTTTTCTTATATTGGTACATTTATTAATATCAAAACTAAAATAACCTGAAAGAACACATATTTAGTGTAATAACTCACATTAACTATTTCATTCTAATTTATGTTTCTTTATAAATGGTTTATAATATAAAGTAAGGAATTCCTAATATAATAATTCAAATAGCTCATCTTTGTCATATATGATACATAAACACATACAGTTTTGTTTTATCTGCCTAATATTTAATTATATTTATCATTTTAATTAAATGATCTTATCACACATTTGTATTATCCCAATATCCCTTTTAGAATTATAAAACTGTAAATAACGTCAAATTCCTTATTATATAGGTGAAAAACTCTGTTAGACACACACATACGAGTACAAGAGACAAATCACTTTTGAGATCAATGAATTACTTCCTATCACTATATTATATGTTACACAGTGGCCTCTCTTACAATTCACCAAAGCATTTAATAAAGCTAAGAAATTCATTCAGTGCAAAATTAAATACTTGAAGCTTTAATATAACTATTGTTGGCTACAATGGAAGAGGAAGAATCAGATTTGCTTTATGAATTGCCTGCTAAGGATGAATTTAAGTCTCACTTAGCTCAACAGAAACTCAAAGCACCTAAACTGGTCTATTTGCATATATGATGTGCAACAATCATTGATCAAATTCCTATTGTCACTGTCACACAAGTTTCAAGCAATTTGATATGATTTTCGATATTGAGAGAACTGGGAATATATTAAACTGTGTTCACATATATTACAGTTTATATGTAATAGTTAAGGATTATCAGTAGATTGAGGAATAAATCAACAAATTTGTTTCAAGATCAAATAAGAGCGATAGTTTCTTATTAATGGATATTAGCTGTAAAATATAACAAATAAAAACAATCTAGACAATCAAAAATTACCTATTATGAATCAATAATGGATTTTGGGCATCTGAAGCATTTAATTCCCGCTCTTAGACTAGTGATGCTGATTTTTAGTTTATCGTCAAATATTGCCGTAAGATATAATAATTTTAAATAAGCAATTACAGATTTCTTTTGTTGTATCAATTAATGCAGGTCATTTTTAAGCATTTTACTCTATTAAGTAATATAAATAATGTATTTAATTATTATATTACATTAAAACAAACGCTGTCGATAAATGAATGTAGTCAAAATGTGATATATAATGCAGATATTTTTTTCATTTAATTGGTGTCTTAAAATAGAAAAAAAACCATATTTTATCTTAATTACTACAATAAGATCTTTGAACACTTTGAAATTATTTAATTTTATGTAAAAAGAGAAACACACTCGGTAAACTGTCACTTAGAAAAACCTTAAAATAATGTTACTTCATTTGTAAATGCTTTTAAGTATCTTAGGATAATGTATAAAATTGAATATTAATGTATTTGAAATACATATCATGGAAAAATATAAAGTAAATATACAGAAAATCATTATTTACTTTATCAGATGTAACATTTGATGACACCAGCATCAGTACTCAATCTTTTATAAACAAATTGCAAATTTATCTTAAGAAAAGATAAAATAAAAATTGAAAATAGCATTATTTTATCATATACAGATTCAAATATAAATTGGTTTATTTTGAATTCTTCTTAGCTGTTGAAAATATTATTACATTTTGTTTAACTTTTAACACATATTGACTAAATGCTATTTTCTAAATAAGATTTCTTAATTAATAAAGTTAGTAAGAATTAGGTTGCACTAGAGTACAAAGCTTTTTTATTAAATTTATACTGAATTGAAATTCTGTAAATTAATGTTTTCATTTAATAAATATAGCTTTAATATAATTTTTCTAATTTCAATGAAGTTTTGGCTGATAGAAATATGCATACAGAGGCAAATAAAATATTTAATAAAAGGTCATATTATAATTATAATTAAGCCATGTTTCATTCGTTTTATTAAAGCATTCATTTTTTCAGTTAGATACTCCATACTTAATTCCAACACAAACTGGAGACAAATAACAATCATCAACAATGTAACCTTGTTTCCAACAATGTTACATATTTTTGTGTGACTGGAGGGGTAAATACATTTGTGTTATTATGAATTTCGCATTTAAACTGATCAAAATTATTTTGATTAGAAATTAATAATATGAGACTCTTTTACAATGAAGCAAAAACACATTTAATGTACTAACATCGTTTAACTAACCGTAATGTGCAAGAAAGAAAAAATGATCTGAAACATATATGCTAGGTATGACACAGTTAAATCTAGATGAATGTGATTTAGACTAAAGAATATTAAAAGGAGGCATTTTTATTTGAATATTAATGATTACAACAATATTATTATGAAAATTATTGTTATTTTTTGAAATGCATCTACATATCATAAATTTCTCTTACTATTATATATTGTGCAAAAATTTATATTACAATTTACATTACATGTGAAAGAAAATACAAAATTATAATTTCAATTGTGTTGTTAGCTTACATTTTGAACAAAATTCAAAAACAAACTATTTAGGAAAATTATTTTTACGTACAATTTCAAAACTTTTAATTTTCAAATTTCTTAATTTTAACGTATTATAATAAATTTTCTGAATACATGCAGAAATGTTAAAATTATATGGACACGTTGTTAATGAAGTTATAAAGTAGTACATATAAATGATTATATTTTCACTTTTGAGTCCCTTATAAAATTTGAATATTTTAATTTGAAATACATCTACAGATGTTTTAAAAAATTGTTTAATTTCATTAAATCGTCTCAGATGAGCATATTTGATTTAAACCCTATTCACATGCATTACATTTATATTTAGCACTGAAATAAAGACAAAATAATGCATAGAATACTCCACAAATAACTGTAATTTTTATTCGAAACGCATGAGTAGTATTTTCTTTACGCATAAACTTTATTCAATTTGTTTAAGAATAATAACACTGTAATAATCTTGTTTTAAAATCTCAATAAATATTTCCTCACAACATGATATATTTAGTAGGTTTCGCTAACACCTAAAATTTTTATTCAGTTTATTAAAATTAAAGACTCTTTTGAAATGACTTCTCAATAGCAACTGTAGCAACAACATATATCTTTACATAATATTTACATGATAAAGTGAATACTTATGTATGGTAAAGTATTGCGAGAAAATATAATTGTGATAATGTTTATCTTTAATGATATTGTTGACATTTTTTTTGTTGGAAATGGGGGAAATATGCAAGAAATTAGTGTTTTTTCTCTAACATCGTTCACTGTTCGGAGCTTCTGCATTTTTCAATTGTAAACATTTCACTTATAGTTTTTAAAAGTTATTTTATGTTTTTATCATCTCTGCACTATATCAGAAACAAAGTTAAAAAAGTAATAAATGTAATTAATGTGCAGAAAACAGTTTTGCCATCTTGTTGACTTAATTGTTATAAGAGTTAATTGTATTTTTTAATAAAATATTTATTATAAGAGATACTTTCGAACATCAATGATGCTAGAAAAGTTTAATTTACTTTGCTTACCCTTTGCTTCATTATACTTACATACTTGGTATGTCTTTGAAAATGCATGATTATCTGTATTTTTGTGCAATATATGATATAAAAATGACTTATATGAAGAATATATTTTTTTTAAAAAAATGTGCAGCTACATTTGTACACGAAAAGTTTGGATAAGAATCGTTTTCTAACAATGCATAAAATTAATAAGGCTATTACATTTTTCTCTTGTTTAGACGTTTTATATTAATGTTTGGAAATAAAAATATTACTTTAAAGTAACATTTATTTTTAAATTAAGTAACTCAAACTAAAATGGAAACACGTTTTTAAAAGTTTAAAATTAAATGTAAGCATTTAACAGAAATGCATTTTAAGTAGATCGTTTGTGTGAATAAATAACTATCCATATTATGATTATCCATATTAAAAAAGTGCTCCTACTGTAATAAAAGTAAAATTCTACATTTTAAGAGAAAAAAACGTTATTCAAGTTAGGAAGGATGATATTTTAAAAAGTAAAGAGCTTGAGAAATTCATGGAATTAACGAAGTGATTTAATTAAATGAAACATTTTACTGTTATTTTAACATTTTATTTAAATATGTTTACAATTAAAATCTTAAAACTAGAAATTTTTGTTTTTAATTTCATAAACTAAATACAATTTTCCAGCTTAGAAGCATAATTTTAAATACATTGTGCAATTTTCATTTTTATTTGACGTTAATGTAATTAAAAATCTGATGACGTTGGAGGATTTTAGAGATGTTCTACCTTGGAACTCTGCATTCGGGGACAACATTACATATTTACTCAATATAGCTGAAGCAGTTCACAAGGAAATTCATTCAATAAATCTTTCAATAATCAAATGGGCAAATATAAGATATGTGAGATATTTGTTACTTAGTTTAAAAAATGGTCCATATGCGATTACAAGTATATTTCACTTATAAGTCTTTCTATTATTAAACATTGATAGCAAATATGCATTTAATTTCGTAAAACATATGTTTGTAAATATTTTTGTCATACATTTATTTAACAATATATTCATATTTTCGTAACTTGAAATGAATTTAAAAGAACATTATTAAAAATACCATATATTTATTTTGTTTGTGTTGAAGCTGTGTTTGTGTATCAATTCATTTAACAATCAGTACACTTATTCCATTGCTAAAATTAGTTGTTTTCGTTCACAATACTTTATGTGTAGATTATACATATTTATATATAAGTAAAAGTTCGAAATAATTACAGTTTTCCTGGAAACAGTTTGAAGAGTTTTAGTAATAACATATCTTTAAAATTACTAAGAGATAGAATTAGAAAGATCAGATATTTCGGCAAAACTGTAATAAAAAAATACGATTTAAAAATGATGAAATAAGTCATAATATTTTATGTTAAATTATTTTCAAATGTTGTAAATAATTTAATAATTAAAATATTTCTTATCATTTATCAAATTTTTTTTTAGTTTAAATTTGATTTTAAATAAATGGAATGATATTTAGGAAACAAATAATCTATTAATAAATCTAAATAAGACCTACAAGTATCATTAGAATATAAGTTTACTGTAGAATTTAGGTTTTATTCATTATTTTATAGTTAAAATTTAAAACATATTACTTAACTGCAACACATTTTAAGGAAGAATGTGAAATATTTGTGAATCATATATATATTTTTAAGTGTCATAAAAAATATACAACTTATTTCCCTTGTAAATGACAATTTAAAAACTTTGTAACTGAAAAAAATTTTCAATTTGATCCATGAGCTATAGAAATTAATTTTAAATTAAAATTTTTCTATTTTTATGTGAATAATTAGTTTACCTAAAAAATATATATTCATCTGAGATTTACCTTTAAATTTTAAGTGACACAATTGAATATCAATCAATCAATAATTATAAATTAACACCGAAAATGTTATTATTTATTTCCAGTGTCTGAGGTGAAGATTTCTATAATTAAAAAAATCTAAAATAAACTTTTTTCTTAAGTTATATATTAAATGAGAATAAAGTTGTTTCTTAAAAAGAAATATCAGAAATTACTAGCCACTTAAACCTAAAAAACACGGAGTAAGCAATTTTTCCACATATTATATTTCAGGACTTTTGTTTCCAAAGTTTTCTGCATTATATTTTCCGATGATCATTAAAAAGATTCTTCAGATTTAAAAAAAAAAGGAAAAAAAAAATCTTCTTGAGTTAATGATTAACCAAGTAAGGTTATGCAATCGACTTAATCATGAGAATCAATTTAAAAACAACTTTAAAAGTAATAAAGTTGGAGTAAAATTTATTGAAATATGATAAATTTAAAAATGTTTTTATTAAGAAAATTATACTGTACGATTTTTTCAATTATAAGTTGAACTTACTAGCCTTGTTTATTTGTTCTTCGCATTTTTTATTAGTTTAACTATGATCTGGAACTTCAAAGTGCATAATATTTAAATTACACTTTTAATATATTTCATAGATTATTAAAAATATAATCATATGTTCATTTAATATGTCAAAATTCAAATATTATATTTTAGTAGTATACTTATATTGTTTAGCTAAACTCTTATTTGATATTTTAAATTAAATGTAGTTGCTTAAAAGTGTGCTTTAAAGAGCTATCATTTATTTAAAAAATGCATTTTTATAACCTATAATGAAGTTATTAATAAGAGAATAAATTTTATCTAAAAGATTACATTCTTGAATAAAATTAGTTGGAATAAAAGAGACGTAACGTTTTAATATTATATTTATTTTCTATTAAACAATTTTATGTAATACATTTCTTCATATTACTAGCATTCGGACAATAGTAATAGTGTTAATGAAATTGAAATTAAAAATACTTGTTCTTAAAATAATCATCATATATTAATATTTTGATTGATATATAATTTAAAATATAAAAACGTTAAAAAAATTGTTAAAATAAAAATAATCTGTTTTTAGATTTGCCGGATAGAATAAAAATTATTTGTATTCATTGAATAATATTTTAGATGGGCTAAATATTTGAGGAAGAAAATCAATTATTGATGATAATATTAAAAAATTGTTGAGAAAAAAATAAATGAATGGAATAAAATCTTCAAGTTCAATTTATATATATGGTAAAGATATCCACAATTCATATTATTTTTAAAATCAAACTTTTTAGTATTTATAGGAAATTTTAGAAATACGAAGTAAACAAAAAAGAATATGATCCAAAGAAAGTGTGGCCTATTATTAGTCCACTAAGTAATCACCTTCATCATCCAGCACTTTTTCCAACGTGCTTCCAACTGGGCAATCCCTTTGTGGTAAAACTAGGGGGTTTGGAAGCAAAGAAGCCTGTGAGCTAATATGCATATGCTGCCCTCAAGGTCTCCTTCATTTTTAAAGGACTTTCCACGAAAATAATTGTTCAGATAAAAGAAGAGACGGTGATCTGGTGGTGCAAAGTCAGGTGGTAAGGAAGATTGCAAAAAGTATCCAAAGTAAGCCATTGTATGGTGTTCTTGGACATCAACGAGACATGTGTCATTGCCTTATCTACCAAGAACAGTACACTATATTAACCAGTGCTAGCTCCTTCTGTTGCAATGCTTACTGCACAGGCTCCAATTGTTGTGAATACACTGACTGATCGACAATCATTTCATCGTACATTTCCTAAATAAATATATTATTAAAATGTTTATTCATTTTTTTTATTAAAAAAGTGAAGAATTTGAAGAATTCAACTTAAATTGTTTTTCACAATATTTGTGTTTGTTTCTTTCCTCACATATTTTTCATTTTATGTCAGAAAAATAATTTGCATTGTTGAACAATTTGTATTGCTGAATATTTTAAATTTTTAATAAAAAGTTTTGTAAATTTCTGCAATGGGAATTGATTAATACAATAATTGCACAAACTGCAGAGCACATTAAGTTAATATATAATAGTTATTAAAAAAATATCTAGTTATCTTACCTTTTAATTTCTGTTTTCACTTGATAATTAATATTTCATTGAATGTTTATTACTCCTGTAGAGCATTGTAATTTTTCGGGATAAAACAATTTGGAAGCTTAAATTAAAACTGTTCTCTTAATTCCAAATCATGAGTTATTTTTTTTAATATTTCTTTGAAAAATAGGAAGGCTTCTTTGCATAAAACTGCATTGATGTTTTTAAGTCAGCACTCAAATATAATATTTTAAGTTTTTTTTTTTTAAAAAAATTACAAGCATTTTATAATTTTAATATCATTAAAATATCAATATGTCTTACTTTTAGAACTTTATGGTTTATTTACATAAAGTTAGCTCGTTGCGTTAATTATAGCAAGCACACATGTACACATACAAAATGAACAATTATAATTTAGAGGCAGCTAGAATAAGTATATAATAAGATTTTTTAGAGAAGATTTTAAGTAAAGCAAAAGCATTTTCTTTATAAATTTGCTAATTTTTTCAAAATAAATCATTATTAATTTTGCATAAAATTTAGATTTTATGTAAAATTAATTTTTAAAAATTATAATTTAGATTTTTTATGTATGCTTTAAAGCACTTTCTCATGAAAAGCAACACATTTTCTGGTTAAAAATTATTCTTATGATTCTTATAAAAAGAAGGAGTACATACCAAAATGTTCCTGCCTTTATCATATTTCAAAGCAATTTCCAAATTGGTGTATTGGTCATGTTGATCGAAATCATATGTGTATATTTAAATATGGAGACAGTGGGTCCATTAGACTAACTAATTATTAATTTCGCTGAATGCGATGAACCAATATATGAGCAAAATTTCTGAAATTATTTCAGTTTCCTACTTATTATTTCACTTTAAATTTAACAGTTAGAGATCCTAATTGAATATAAAAAAAATTTAAATAGTTATAATATATTTAAAATCTTAACCTTTTCTTTTTATTCAAATGCATTTGTTAAAAAAGTTAAAATAGAAACATTTATCTCAGTTGATCATAGTATGAAGGATTATTTTTACATAGAAGTTCTTCCATATCAGCCAATAAATATAAATATAATTGTAGAAATAAAAATTAAGTTCTTGTCAAACTTTTTCTAATTTGAAATTGAGTACATAGCTTTTATAAGCAACTATAAATTTGATTTTTTATATATTTTTATATATACCGTAAATCAAGAGGCCAAAATTGATGCTTTGAAAACTTCTTATTTATCAAATTAATAGAATAAAAAAACATTTATTTTTATTTAGCATACTTGTAAGATTTTTTTATGAAGAAAATCTAATTTATAGAGAATTTTTACCAAGTCTATAGAACTAACAACTTTGAAAAGCCAATTAAGAACATTAAATATATTTAATGGTGAGCTAACTGCATTGTATTAAAATATAATTAGTTTTTTCTCATTAAACAATTTATTCAATGAAACAAAGGAATAAAATTTTAATCTGTATCTAAAACATTTGTTAATTGCCAATTATCTTACTTTCGTAGAAAAAAAAGTACTTGTAAATAATTTATGATATAAAAATGCTTCTCTGAAGTGTAGGGACTGTTGAAGCACAAGAAAGTAATCAGTTTTTTCTACATCTTTAAGAAATGAAAACATCTTTGTTGAACAATTAAAAACGTATAAAGAACACTCTTTGAAATTAAATATAATTGCTAAGAATATATCATTTTTATTCAGTCATCACTTGAAAGTGAGAAAGATTAACAAGTATAAAAAAATACTATCTAAAAAGTATTGGACCAAATAATAATTGAGAACATCTATTATGTACAAAGAGTTTTAAGAATTAATTGCAAGTGTTTTTTGTTCCCTTTGTCAGATAATGACTCTAAAAAAATAATGAATGCAGTTCTTTGTTATTTCATATTAAAATAATTTCATTAACACATAAAATGAGATCTATGAAAATTGTTTCAAATAAATAAAATTCTACTTATATTGGTTTTTCCTCATCTTCTCCCATCAAGACCGGTATTTTATTAATAATTTCAATTACTAATAGTTTCAATTAAAAACTTAATCTTATTAAATAAATTTTTATGTAAGATATTCTTTCATGCATAAAAATATTTTGTTTTTGATTAATAAAATTACTTTATCTTTTATTTAGAAAGGCAGTAAGAAAATCTCAAATTTTCTTTCAAAATAAGATTTTATTTAAAAATTAAATATTTCTAATCTTGATTTGCAATTTTACTAATTACTATAAGTTTCCTGAAGAAAAATTTCATTGGATTTGATGAATTTAAAATTTATTTTGATACCAAGTGTAGAAATTGATGCAAACAAAATCTTAAATTTTTTTTCTAAATTTAATGAATATTAAAATAGCTTTTAGATTCAGAAAGACATAAAAAGATATAAAAATTGAAATAAATAAATAAGGAATTTTGACATTATAAATTTTAATTAAAATTTTTTCAGCTATTTTTTTCAAAATGAGTAGCTTACATAAATCAAAAATATTATGCAAACAATTTTCGACATTATTTAGAAATGGCTGATAATTACATTTTTTCATTAAATAAATAAATTGATTATTTTCTATAAGTCTCATCTCAAGTATTAAATACACAATTTAAAATTTAAAAATATATTTATAGGCTTCATAAAAAGCATAATTTTGAAAGCAAAGCATTTTTATGAGACATTTTTTCCTTTTTTTGTTGATATCTTAATATAACGCTTGAGCGCTTATAAGATAAGTAGTTCTATATTTTTTAAATACGATTTAAAAGTCTATGAATGAGCTAAAGAGAGATGATTCAATAAACAAAATTATTATGTAATTAGAAATTTTTATTTCTGGAATCATTTATTTATTTTTACTGCTTGTGATGAAAATGGTTAAACAGTATTTATTAATATCTAAGTTCAACATACCAGCTCGTGAGTTTTCACAAACCTGATTTTAAATATAATGTAATACTTCAAGCGACGATTTAAAAAGCCTTATTAATTAAGAAAATATATGTTAATTATCTATCATTGGACCATATAAATAACACCAAAAATTAAATTGTAATTTTATGAGATAGAAACCAATGCTTTTTTGATAATACTCTATAACTAATCACGACCTATATTAATTTTATGAATATATGAAAATATCATAAAGTATATCATGCTTTTATGTAGATTGAAAAAAAATATCTTTACTAAAGTACGAATTGAATGATAAAAATCGTCACGATATACTATATCAATATTATTTTGAAATGATCTAAAATCATAGGTCACATTGCATCATGATACTATATCAAAATTAAATATTTACCAATGTTACAAATGTTATTGTATCAATATTTTAACTAATGTATTTTTATTTATTTTAAAAATAATTAATTTTTATCTGAAATGATTAATTTTTATCTCCATGGTAAAAACTTAACGTTTATAACGTTTAGCTTGTATATTTAAGTAAGTAAATTATTTGTATATTAAAAATTATATTTGTGAAAAATAGCAAAAGAAGAAACATTCATTTAATGAAGAAAATATATTGCTAAGCTTTATATTATGAATTTATAGATAATTATTTACACGCATTAGAATTTCATTCTCACTGTGAGTTTAGAAATTATTATTTATTTATAATATTAGAGGATCATTTATTTCAGGAGCATTTTAATTTCAATTTTATTGAGATTTTTCAATTTATGTTGTGATATGTAATGGAGAAAATTAATTTCCTTTTCTCAAAAAAAGTTGTTAATAACTGTATTTAATAACAGTTGGAAAGGGAAAAAATTGATTGTACAGTAATATACAAGAAATTTATTGATTATATATTACTGTACATTCAATAAATCATTAATACTTCACTTTGTATTTTAAATTTTAATGAGTATTACAGTGGTTCAACTTTTAAAAATAAAATATATAAATTGATGTTCAATTTAAGAAAATTATCAGTTTTTGTTAAACATTGGAGAAATGATCATATGTTTTTACTAATTATAAAATTAATAAATAATCATTAACTGCACTCGATATTTGACATATATACAAGGGAAAGCTGGACCTTTTGTAGATTATGAAAAGGATGTTAATTAGTTTCTTAAAGTCTCATGTTATACATTTCTAGTTACTGAAGTATACTTACTTTGAAGTACTTAGTAGTACTTCTTTGTAACTTCTTACGTAAATAACTAATTTTGAAGATTTAATTATACCAAAAGAATATAAATTATCTTAATATAGATATTTCACTAAGATAAACAAATGATACATTTTTTTAATTATAACATTAGTTTTAAAATTTTACAAATGGTTCTTAAGCAGAATTTTTTCTTTAAATTTAATCAAATAGCTAAATTCAATTTTATTCTCTAATTATTATAGTCAGATAAGAAATAGTTTTTCAAATTTAATATTGGAAAAATAATCCTCTATTTTTTAAATAAATCAAGTCAACAATTAACACTACACAAAAATACACACAAAATAAACTCTAATTTTTATTCAAACCATTTTAAAATTTTAGAACATATTTTTTTTTCTTTACTCAGATTTGTTTTTCCATTAAAATTTTAAGTAATCACACTTATATTGATGAATACAAAAAAGTTACTATGGTAAAATTATTTTTAAGCCAAATAAATAAATGAAGTTGATTATAAAATTGGTTAAACTGTTGTACTTTCTTTTTTTCAAATATTTTGATCCTTTTAACTAGTTTTGACAACTGGGTAATATATAGTTGTGTTAAATCAACATGATGTTACTAAAAATTATCATAAATTTACATATCTTAACTTTACTAAAAATAGTCAGTGGGCCAATAGATTTTATTTTATTTTTAAACTTTTAACTATTTTTGATAATAATTAAGTATATGTATATCGTATGTTTTTTTCATTATGGCATAATATCAATTTATAAATTCATATGCAATTCATAAGTATTTCTAATTATATATACTTTAAAAATATAATTTCAATAATAATTTTTAATATAGTATTATTTTAAGAATATGACTGGTATATATATGATCAAATTTCACTTATCTACAAATTTAAAAATATGAAACCATTTTAATTCTATTGCTTGTATTTTATAAAAAATAATCAAACAGACAAATGGAACATCTAATTCTAAGGAAAAAACTTGATGATTTCCTAAGGGAATTTTACTTCTTACAAGTTAAAATCATGTTGATTCCTAAAGGATTTTCTAAAATTAAAGGTTTCACAACTATATAAATTAAACAACCACTCTACGAAATGAATTGGATCTTAACAGAAAAATGATTAGATTAAGAATTTCTTTAAAAAGGAGATCTCAATTTTCTAAGTGTTTTCTTAATTCAGTATTTCATCGAATACAACTTCCCTTGATTGTACATATTGTGAATTTTTTAAAAAAAATATATATATGACCAAATACTTAAACTTGGAAATAACAATTATTTATTTTTCTCTTCAGATAAAACTATTCCAGTTGTCTAGCAATTTTGACAGTAACGCTTCAATCAATCTCATTTTAAAAGCAAAACCCTTAGTTCAACTTATATTTTTTTTAAAATTCTATTAGGATTTACATATCAGATTACATTTTTTATAGTGCGCCATTTCACTAAAACCCATTATAACAATGCTTAAAATATAGAATTGAATAAATAATAGAAAACAAAATTATAATATTTCCATTTTGCATAAAAGTCGAAGGTTACAGCAACAATTTACTTTAGTAACAAATAATTATTTACAGTATTTTGAATTAACAACTAACAGGTCAAATTTGGGATTACATTTATTCGGCAGGCACAATTTTAGATTATATTTTAAATAATCATTGATTTGTGTTTAATGTCAATATATTTATGTCTTATAACTTACAAGTATCTTTTAGATATTTTAACTCTTAATTTCAGTATCAACATTGTGTAGTGTAAATATACATATTTAATTATATATTGTATTAAATAATTTTAAAAATATACAAATTACAAAATGTACTTTATTCCTTTGCAAATTCGTCATTTTCTTTTTACTCAAAAATATTTAATTATTTTGTGTCATAGTGAAATAAGTGCTATTAGCTCTAAAAACCAAATGTATTATGATACTCAAATTTTTAATTCATGTTTCCTTTAAAAGAAAAACTGTGTAATCTAATTCATAAAAAAAGTAATATAGTACAAATATTTTATTTTGTTCCTAATTATCTAATTGAATAAAAAATGAAAATAATTGTCTAAGTCACTTTTATAATAATCATATTTACTTTACGAAATATTTTATAAATATTCCAAATTTTAATACTGGTATAATGCTTTTAATATAATGTTACTGTCATTATGTTTCCGAAGAATATTACTCTCAATAATACTTCGACACAACTTCGACACTTACAAATTAAGAATATTTGTTTATTAAATATATACAAATGAAATTACATTTATTTAAAAAATTTATATTTAAATTTTTATCACTACAAATGTTCAATACCAGAACACATATCAAATAAAATTTAGAAAAATATTTTTTATTTTTGTTGTATGGAAGAAAATTATTTACAGGTTATTACATTTTATCAGTTCATAGTGATGTTGATATTAGTTTTCTTAAGGAATTACGGATCACCATTTTCACTAGTAAATTAAGTCACTTTTCTAATAACAGCATTTTAGTGTATATAATCTACACAATTATTGCAACTTATTTAACATTTAAATTATGTTTCATCGACTTTCATCGACAAAAACTTCTTTCTTATTGGGGTAATGTAACATTACATCTGGAAGAATTGGAGGCAATAATTTAAATCTCAGATTTTGAACTAAAACAAAGCCTTATCTCAATGGCTTCTATTTTAATGCCTTTCGGAAAAAAAATGTTGGGCCTGTGATTATACCTGAAACGTAATAAATAATGTCTCCGATAAGCACCATCACAAATATCGCTTACCTTTAACTTTTTTTATTGCTTGATTATAAATCTCGTTCAATCTTAAAGGTGAACATTATTTACTATCGTAAATAAATGCCGCACAATGACTTATAAATATATTAATGCAATTTGTTGCTGATAATACGAATTTATCAGCAAAAATATCAATCGATCGAGTATTTATTTACTTTTTTTGTTAAAACTTACTACAAAAAATGTTTTGATTATATAAATTAAAACTCTAATTAAGTATTTTAAAAAAATTGTAAACAAAAGATTTGATAGAATGCTAATTAATCGTTTTCAATAGTAAATGCCATATTTTTTTAAAGTTTATATCAATAGAGATATTTCTGCAGAATAAAATTATTTTTAAAATTTATGCCTAAATCCATGTTTTAATTCGACTAATTTAAAACATTTTGAATTTTATTTGGATTTCAAAAATAAATATCTAAAATTAACTGCTACTTCTTTGACAATAAAATAAATTTCAAGAATTAAGTAATCGAACTAATAAAAAGGAATATTATATTTAAGTTGATTTATTTGACTGATGTTTATTTAACTTATCAGTTTATTTAAACATCAGTCAAATAAATCAACAATTTTATTCCGAACTTTTATTTGATGATGTACATATTTTATTAAGTCAAATACAAGTTTGGGATAAAAAAGATATTCTAATAGTTTTCAGATAAATTTTATGATTAACTATACAATTATATATTTTCTAAAAATAAACTAATATTTCTAAACCATGCTTGGTATACATTATTGACACCTAAAATTATTCTATGCATTTGAATCCATATTTGTTAGATTAATTGAACACATCAGAGATTTTTTAAAATTTTTTTTAAAAATTATAATATTATTACGTATTATCAACAATGCGGATAGTTTTGTTTAGATAATATTTGGTTTCCAAAAGACTACATGTGAAAGTAATGCTAGCTATCAAAAATTTGATATTTTTAATTTCTCTTAATATTTCCATCTGTATAAAAATTTCAGATAAAAAAAAATATTCTATGCAACCTTTTGTCATTATCTAATAAGTTGTCATGAGCAAAAAGAGATAAATATTTTTTTTCCTGAGGTGGATTTTGTTCATGATTTTGCAAAGGCTCAAAATCATTAACTCACCAATAGAGCAGTTGTAATATTTGAAAATAAAATCCTTAATTTACAAATCTATATTTTTAAATCAATCAAAATAACAATAGAATAAAGCATGGGACTAATTTTAAGTTATTTTTATAGAGATTTGAGAGTTAATTCTGATATATTTAGTACATCCAAATAATTCTGTAAGTAATAATCAAAAATCATGCCACCATTCAAAAGATACCTTGTATTTCTGACTTCTATCATTTAACTGATTTATTAAGTTTTTAATCGTTCAATGCATATGGGTGAAAATAGAGGTAAACGTTTATAGTATAAGGAACATTTATATTAAATAAAATAATTTTTTTTGTTCAGCTCTTTGTTTAATTAATATAAAAATTTAGAAAATAGTACGTTAGTTATCTTAGAAAATGTTATACATTAAGTTAATTGCTTTCTCTTAAATGCCAGACTAAATTTATCATATAATGTTTCAGAATATCTCCTTTGAGATTAAAATCGAAAATTGCATTTCAGACCATGTATCATTTAAGGAATTGAAACAGACCAATCATTGATCATATATTATACAACATTTAACTTATATACTTGAATTAAATGAGAATATATATTGTTGAAAGTATGCCTCAAGAAAAAAGAAATTAAATTTACACTTAATTTTTCAATATTCTATACATTCGTAATAATTGTTTTATTTACAAAAATTTCATCAAGTAAAAATGTTTTATTTATAAAATTAAATATATTTATTTATTTAGAAAGAACTGGTTATAAATATTATAAAATTCTAAACTTGTTAATAATTTTGGAAAATATTTATTCGATTCATTTTAGTTATTTCAAAGGTGATAGTTAATTTTATTTAAAAGCTTTTTATATTATAATTTGATTAATTATAAGAAAAAAAACTCACTTTTGTATATTTTAGCATTTGTTATACATTATTAGATATTTATAAAAATTTTCCAGTTAATTCAAACACATTAAAACAAGGTTTAATTTTGTATGTATTGGTCACAATTCTTAAACAGCATTTAATAAGTTTGTTTTTAGTGAAGAGATATTATGACCTAAAATTACATTTCTTATAAAATTAAATTAAAACGTTAAAGAGACCTTTTTTCTTTTGAATTGGGATTCAGTATATATAAAAATTTAGATTTTAGAATGAAAATATAAGAGCATTTTATGTAAATTTCTTGAAGTAAATTGTAAAAGCCATTTTACTTCCTTCGAAAACAATTTAAATTAAAGTATTAAAATTATAAAATTTTAATTAAAAACTTAATATAAAGAAATATTAAATTCCAAAATTAGAATTTGTAGTATGTTGTTTAATGTTAAGGAATACTTCAATAAACGTAATTAAAGGGTTTGGATGCAAACTTATTAATGAAGATTTAATATTTTAGTTGTACTGTTCTTAAGGGAAAAATAAAATTGTTCCATTTTTTAAGGAATTGTTTACGAAGAAGCAGATTAGTCTACCAATTGTGTTTTCTAGCAAAAAATATCTATGAAAAAAGAATTAACAAAATTTTAGAAGTTGGAGGCAAATTTAATGACGTGCTTAGTTATCTTGCGATATTTTAGACCTTAATTAAATTTGCTTTATTTTAAAGTTCTATTTGCATTATTATATTTAAATAAATATGATAATAACTGGATATTTTGTACATAAATTATTAACTGAACTATGCTAATAATTGAAAATTATATTTTAATTTTAGCATTTTCCAAAACTAAGAATATAGTTTTTTCAACTATAAGTCTAATTATAGATCTTTTTAAGAATAACACTAGTTTTATTCTAAAATTGTTTATTATTAGAAAAAAAATATTTGAAATCTTTAAATCAATCAAAATTCTGCAGAAGTGATTCATTCTTGACTTATAAAGTTCTCTGCCTTTAGAAAATTCTATACAATTGCAAATGCTTACTTTAAGTTATTACCATAAGGTGAATATTCTCATTAGTTGTGAAATGATCCAATTTAAACATTTGAAGTTTTTGTCATTCAATGACATCCTTCTGAAAATAAAGTAATTTCTATGACAATTTTAATTTAAAGCTTAATTGTTTCATAAACTGTTGTTTGAAAGTTTAAAGGATAAAAAAATTAACTAAGTGGTCCGAGGTTTTCTAACAAGTGATAATGATATCAATATGTGTAAAAGAAAATTACCTGTAGTTATACATTTCAAAATTTTCTCTACATAAATTTTCAATATAGTTTCATGGTATTCAAATTAATTCACAACATATTTTATTTATTTTATATTAAATAAATCACTAGATAATTAATAAGGATCTTCAATTTTACCTTTTTTCTTTATCTTTTTATTTTGAACTGCCATTAAGATAAAAATTTTGCCTATTCAATGTTGAAATTCTCATGCCAAAACTATGCTTGTGCATATCAGCTTCAGAAGGTACAGTTATGTCCTATAAATTTTATCAATACAAATACAGAATTTTTTTTTCAATATATGTTTATTTGCACAAAGAATAATGAAAAATACAATGACATAAGTTCATTATGGATTAAACTGACACATTTGTACCCACAAAATATTTTCTTAATAAATGCTCATATTATGACAATTTCTGTATTTAATTTTTATCACTTAAAACTCTTTATTGATATTTTTCAAAAAAAAAAAAAAAGTTTACGTTTCTGAATAATATAATTTTTACATCATCTAGTTAAAAGCAGACATGTCTGATGAATCATTAGCTTTCATATATTCAATTCATTCGCTTACTTTTCGAACTCTTAATCAGTTCTATGTCTATACGTGTTACATTTTTTGGGAATATTACTTAAACGTAAGCCTTAGTTTAATAAACTCATATGTAAAGAAACATCAGTTGTATGGCAAACCAAAATGCTTGATCAATACAAATAAATAATTAAGTACCTAAAATAAAGAGTTTAAGTAGTTTGAATAAAAAATATCCAAATATTTATTTATAGTTAGTTATATGAACTAGAAAAAAACATGTTATGAGTATTTTAATTATTGTATTTTAAATAAAAGTATAGTAAAATGCTCACTTTATCCCTTATAATTCCCCAATAAATATTTCCTAATTGTAAAATTTTATAACTTCAAATTGCACATTGAATTATTCATATTTAGGTTTTGACTACAGATAAATGAATAATTTAATATAGAAATATTATAACTGATAATACAATTAAGATATTTATCCATTTAATTACAAATTAAGAAAAAAATTTAATGCCTGTATTAACTTCAGGGATATTTCCTATTTAAAATAAAAAAAAAAATATTAATATGATGGAAATTCTTCACATCAGATTTAAATAAGGGAATTAGAAGTCACCGAGAAAAAAATCTATTTATATTATAATGATAAATGTTTAATATAGTGAATAAGTGTGAATATATATAATTCAATGTTTATTTATTATTCTTAATTATTACATCATAATTATGCATCTAACTTTAGTTTTCGAGTGATGATATCGGAACATTTATGTATATATTTTAAAATTTAATGATTTTTTAACTATATCAGTATTAAAAGAAACATTCTCTTCAAATTTCTCAGTATTTCTTCTGGAATTTCTATTCATGGCAATTAAATTAGTACTTAATTTATTTTGAGTTCTTCTTTTGTCTTAAAACGCGAGTAAATCTTCGTGTCCCATGCCTGGCATACGTAATGAAGTTTTATTATTCGGTATGTTTTTTTTCGTAAAGAGGAATTAAAAAAGCTATAAAAAGTTGTTCTAATGCTAAGTTAATTTGAAAAATACTTTGCCTAACTCGAGAACAACAAAACTCCCACATGATTTCACCAGCATTTAGAAAACATGTTTTCGAATACGGAAGAAGTAGTCTAAATCTTTTTAACTTTTTTTCTAAATTGATTTCTTTCTTATTAAAATTTTCAAACCAATACGCATTTTTTTTTGAGGAAGGGCTTAAATATGCGACAAATTTATATTTTCTCTATAAAATCTTCATGTTTTTAAGGCACATTTTTCAGTTCCTAGTGTTCTTGCTCTAAGTTTAATACAATTTCTCATTAAGTAAAATTTTTGATTCCTGCATTATATTTACAACTTATACGCTTACTTAAGGAGGTTTCTGATTTTTTATTTTTGATTAAATTATATATTAATCGTAAATGTTTGTTGCCATATTTTTCTTTTTAATAATGATATTTAACTTATAGTTAACTTAGTTTTATAAAAATGCATGTTTTTAATTTTGGCATTTATTTCCTTAATGTATTTTTCTTTTTTTCTTCAGAAAATTTCATAAATAATACATTTATTTATGCAAGAAAATCATTCCGAATTAATTAAATAAATATCATTTTTAAGAATGTTATTTCGAAATCCTTTTAATAAGTGTATTAATTTTACTTATTATTTAATTTTGTTCAAGAAACCAGATTTTGAATCTTGCAAAGATAGTGTAAGAGAAATGAGCAAGAAAGTGTTGGAAGAAGAACTAAAAAACAGTTTAAAGCCAGCTAATGAAAAAATTGAAAAATGTAATGTTTATGATACAAAAAAATGCAAGTTATTTTGAAAGAGGTAATTTATCTGGAAGAATGCGGCTAACTAAGTGAGCTCTATATTATATACAGTGATATATATACCTTTTGCCTTCTCATCATGTTTATTATATATAATACCCATTTCTATATTACACATATTTTTCTTTACTTTCAAATTGCAATGTATGATTAATTATGTATACATCAATATCATTTATATATAATTTATGTCAATTTATAAAATATTATTTACATTAATGTTATATGTTATTAAATTTAAAGCTAATTGTGATTAAGACAAATAACAATACACTCATAATATTTCAAAATGGAATTTCACTTTTCTATATTGATTACATCTTATTTTTCAATGCAAAATAAAAATATTAAGTACAAATTTCTTTTAATGAAATTATAAGATACATGAGACATACATTATTTTGGAGAAATTACTGGATTAAAATTTTAAGGTGTCTTAACAATGGATGAAAGAAATTACTTAGAATTTTCATTTAATTTTGTAAAACATTAAAATATAATTATTTCTTTTACTTTTAATGTTGTGAACATGAAAAATTTTAATTTTTGTTTATAATTTCCACCTATGATTATAATATAGTATCAATGTTTATAATCAGTTCTTAAAAGTTGCTGAAATTCTTTACATTTTATTTAAATATACACTGAAAAATTATATTATTTATATTCATTTTAACTATACATATTTACAAATACAAACACCTGCATGTTGTCAGTGCTCATTCTTTATATAAACTTGCATTTATTCTTATAATATAGTAGTAACTTATTTTTTAATTATAGAGTATGTATAGTTTAGGAATTGAATTGGGAAAATTACTATTCTGTTCGATATATATTCCACAGTACTTATTTTATTTGTTTTCGTGCTTTTTTTACATTGTGAATTTCATCTCAAAAGTGTATATTATTATGATTTGTTTGGATTTTAAACTTTCTACTTGCTTACATCTTAACCTAGTCCTATTAATCAATTAATTTATAATATAAATTTTAGTGGCTTTGTTAAATTTGTGTAACAAATTTTTACAATAAAAATGATTACATACTATTTAAACAAAAATAATTCATTTTAAATTGATAATTGTAAGTGAAATATAATTCTAAGTAACGTAACTAAAAATATATCGGATAATTATACAAGACAATTTTAATCTAGACGTTATAGAAAGATTACATGTGTAAGGTAATATCTCATTAAACCATGGTTTCCAAAATAATTTGGTAATTACCAAAATTCATGTTATTATTTATAATTACCATAATAATTTTAATTCTTTTTGATTAACCAAGCAGTAAAAATGAGCAGATAATTAATCTCTCCTTCACATAAAAAAGAATGTAAATTTCCGCATAGCTGTTTTGCATCTTATAATAAGTTCGATGTTAATATTCTTCAAATAAAAAATATTTTCACAAAATATTATAACTGAAGATCAATTTAATTTAAATACTGTGTAATAATATAAATATCTCACATTTATGCATATGCCTGCTAGTTTACTAAAAACTCCTAATTAAAACACTCCTTCTGCCAGCCAATAATTACATATAAATCGTTTTGCAAAATAACTTGCGAGGAAAATAATTAATTTTTTTACCCAAGAGAATAAGAATACTTTCGCACATATAATTATTTTCTGATTACTCAGAGAAATAAATAATTATATTATTTCATATTTGTTCATAATAACCTATCTGCCTATCTACGTGAAATACTGTGGATGTAATGTACCAATTATATTATGGATAATAAATTTCTTTTGTATTTATAATTAACGTTAAGGTAGCTAAAGCTTAAGAACTCGTTACAAAAAAGTGTTTAAAAAGTTCATCATTAAATCTTATACAAGAGAATACCATAATTATTTTCTTCTAAGGTTAATATGATATTCATTTTAGTTTAATACTAGGTTCCGAAAATCAAAGATAACTCTATTTTATTGAGTGTACAGCTGATCAGAGTATAGAAACTAATTTGATAAATTACTTTCTAACTTGAGTTATTGAAACTGTTAATAATTTAGGAAAGGGGAATAAAATAGCGAAATTTCGAAATAATTAAATCAAGATAACGTATTACATCAATGTTAATAAAACTAAAGAAAAAATAATTAGAAATATTTGATTTATCTAAATAATTTAGTTGAACGTAACAGTTTATGCTTTTTAGTGTTTCCAAGTATTTACCATTAGAACATTTCAAACTTTTACATACGACATAAAAATAACTATTAAAATTTTGTTTGGCTAATAAACATAAGACAGGGAAATCCAAAATACTTGTAATCCGTTAACTTAAATATATTACAGAAAATGATGAGCATTTAAGAAGGTATTTTTTAACATTGATAGTTGAAGTAATTGAGATCAAAAATTATGAAGGAAGCTGTTTTTGACTGTTGGAATAGAATCGAATGTTGCGATACTGAGTACGAAAAAAATAGTTAATACCCTAATATTAAATTTTTACAAAGTATATTTTTAAAACGTGAACAATATTTATTTGAATCACAATTGGATGCATAATGATACCATTATTCATGATTTTATTAAGATTAGAAATAAGTAAAATATCATAAATCTCCATCAATGAAAACATTACAAATCTCAATGAAACATTTTACTTACAAGAAAACAAGTTTAATCTAATTAGAAAATTTGAATTTATTTTTGTTATTGTTTACTTAATCTCAAAATAAATTGTTATTTCTCATATTTGTATTGCTTAAAAAATTTCCATGTATAATGAAAATATTACATGCAGTATCTTTCTTCTTTTTTTATAATTAATTGATAGCTGAGACCATTAAAATTGCCCATCAGTTGGTCAAAATATTAGTTATGTATTATAAATCAACTTAAAAAATTTGATTAACAAAGGGTAAGTGATTTTATTAATTTGTTTAAGCTCTCTGTCTAACTTCATCTTAATATACTAAGATAAAAAAAATGGAACAATACACATCTTAATGTCAATTCTATGAACTCCTTAATAAAAAGAGATTATCGCAATGTGATTATAATCTCTTAATTTGTATCTAACTAAAACATTTCTTGGAAATTTTTATGTTTCTACCTTGAAACAATTAAATATGAATCATTGTCTTATAGTATGTTTGGTGAATAAAGAAATCTTTGCTAAGATATCAGATCTTCTTTTTATTACTTGCAAAGAAATAAATCAATAAAATTATTTTTACTTCAGTAACAAAGTTTTGACTATCAATTATTGGCTTAAGGTGTGCAGAATTATAATAAAAATGGAATGTATAAAAATATCAAAAGAATGAACAAGCATTATGAGTGTAATTTTCTAAATGTTAAAATTATGATGGTATGCGTTTAATGCAATTTGGTAAATAAAGAATACTGTTTATAGCAAACACATCAATCACACAAATAGTCATATTGTGACTTATTTTCCAATTAATTTTTATATATTATAAATTTCATTTGTTCTTATTAGCATTTAATTAGAGAAAAAAATTTTGATTAATGCATTAAGGTAAAATTATAGAAATCTAAAAAGTGATATTGATAACAAAACAATACATATATACATTTAAAAATATGAATTTTTAATTATTAAATTTTACAGATATCCTTTATTAGTTTGTTTTTTTTAAAAAAGTTAAGATATGATATAAAGAATCACTTATAAAAATAAATGGTGCATGTATTCTAGTATATTTTAAGCCTATTTTAAACTTTCAAAACAATTTAAGTATTGAATGACTTATATATTAGTTTTTTTTTTTATTAAAAGAAGTAAATTCAAATTAAAATGTGTGTGTGTTTTCTTATTAATTATAAATAATTTGAAGCAGAATTTTTAATTTGAGTGAGTTTATTAAATTTTAATTTTATTTCACTAAATGATCTATATATATATATATATATATATATATATATTCCTAAAATACACATGTGCATTAAATAATAGTAGATAAATACTTTATTTCTGTAACATTTCATCAAATATTAAAGTAATCGTCCTCCAAGCATATTTCATCAAAAGACATGCTGACGCTCAAAAGTTTAATAGAAAGTTAGAAAGTTATAAGAGTGCACCTTTGATCTATTGAAGTAATCCAACGCTTTTCATAAGGGAGGTAGAAAGCGATTAATTGATTATTCACAAACAGTGGATGGTTAAAATGTATTATTCTCTCAAAACTGTAATTTCTTTTAATAAGTGTAGAATGTTAAACAAAAATTCATATTTTATTCATACAATATTTTCTTAATGAAAAGGAAATTTAATTGAGAATAGAATTTATTAAAAAAA
>JAPDSC010026802.1:137592-172662 GCA_026290005.1 Latrodectus geometricus
TTGCATTCTTTTACAAATGTTTATATTATTTTATTCCGTGACTGTTGGTTGAATCTTAAAACTATAAAATTTATTATTTGCATACATTTGTCAGATAATTCCATTTCATCATTGTTTTTGTTATTGACGAAATAAATATCTTTTCTAGGTAGATATATTACACATTGAAATAAAAAAAGACAACTTAAATTGATTTTTTTTTCTATTTTAAGACTACTTTGAACAATTTATTAAACTTTAGTATTTATAATCACCGATTTTCGAAAACTGTTGTTGCATTGCCACACTTGAAATTATGTTTAAAGTAAATTTAAATTACTCTTAATTATCCGTTGCAAAAATTAAGCATTTAATCGAGATAAACTCATCTAATAATATTAGTATATACTAGCCTATCCATCTTACTTAAATTCTATCATATCTTCAGTTATTAACTTAGCATTAGTTACATTAGAGTTGCATAATCACAACTTCTTTAACTTTACATGATACTTTTGCAATTTATATTTCTTAATCATGTGAGAAATATTATTAGACATTTATAATGAAGTTCCTTCATAATTGATATAAGAATTTTTTCTGAAAAATGGAAGTAATAAAAAACAAGTAAATTCTTTTAAAATTCCAAATTATTTATCATAAAAGTTTTGTGAAACTAATTTTCTGCAAGTAATTATATAAATAGTGAAGTAGAAATCAATGGCACAATAAAATTTGTCACATATACATTATTAAAAATGAAATCTGATTTTAATGACTGATGACAAATTAAAATATTGAATGTTCAAAATAGGTAAAAAGATATATTTTTTGGAATCAAAACTTGTTATGTTTAATTCATTACCATTCAAAACAATTTAATTTTTCATACATATTTTTTTTTTAATATTTTTATATGATCGGTGATTTAGAAGGATCCCCAAATTTAATACGTTCAGCAGTTTATATTTGAACATCGTGATTTTGTTTGAGGAACTTGAAAATAAATTAAAATTTAAATTTGACTCTCATCCTTATATAAGCATATTTATTGTTTTCAGCTGGAAAAAGAATTCTAAATTAAATTTAGAAACTCATAAATAGTATTGTGAAACAAAATGTACCATACTTTAATTCTCTTTTGTCATTTTACAGAAATTTCTTTTTTTTATTGTTTAAGAGATATGTAAACAAGAAGACTAATATCAATTTATATTCATTGAAACAATGTAGTTTTTTTGTAAATCTTTGAATCTTTTATTTTGCAGGTATAATGTTTTCTGTAATGAAAAGTTTTTCCCACTGATAAAGCTTCAGTTTTCGAAAGAATGTATCAACCAAATCGTAATTTCATATATATCAGAGATTTTTTTAGTTTATCCTCTCCTAAGGAATTTGCAAATTTCATTATTCTGCGCTTCAAATAAGAGTATATGTTTCAAATAACTCCTACGTGTTTTGCTAAGGCAAGAAAATTGAACAAATAAGGGGAATACTATACTCAGATTTAGTGATAAACTGTAAAACGGTATTTTTTATTACAAAGTGAAATTTATTTTATTCCTGAGGGTTTGTTTTTTTTTTTAACAAAACGGTGTTATTTTCAAATATAAACATATTAATTCTTATCCAAAATCAGGCATTTTATTGAAGGAAATTTAAACATTTTAACATGCAAGTAAAATAAATTTATATACTGAAGAATAAAGTAAATGATTTGCTTTTGATATTTTAATATAAAGTAATAAAAATGTCAAGCACTGAAGTAATTTTTGAAAACATATTGGGTTTAGAAGATAATGTATGGATAGTTTTTTATTATGGATGTTTTCACGATTTGATTTAGAAATAAATCTATGATTAATTAATATCTTATTCAATAAAGTTTTATTTAACATTTTTGTCAACAAAGGTATGGTCAACTTAAGTAAATAAATAAATACACAATAATACCAATAAGAAGATACCAATATTTTCTTAGACAAAAATATTTAAACTTAAATAATCATAAAAGAAATACGCTGCTGTATTTTGTTGATGATTGTTTTTAACTCCCTATTATTTTTAATTGATATTATATGGTTAATATCATATATTAACCAAAATAAGATTTTGATTGTATTTTTAAAGATTATTTTTAGTACACAAGTTTTAATATACTATTTTTGATTGGATCTTAGCAGACCCCGCAACCTCGGCACGAATAATTTTGGTAAGCGATAAATTTCACAAATCTTGGTAATCCTACTTTGATACACTGGCTACAAAAAACCTAATTATTTCTGGAATTCTTATTTCTAAATTTGGTTCTACTTAGGAGCTTTTTTTCAGTTAATAACAAAGAGTGTAGGCTCTCTTAGAGTTTTAAGCTTTTTTCTGTTAAAATGTTATGCTATTTTTCACTTAATATTTTCATTTTATCTTTTATATGCATAATATATGTACATATATCTCTGTTAAGTATGTTTTTTCAACATATTTAGAAGTTTCTTTGCATTTCAGCAATTCGAATCTCAATTCTACATTAAAATCGTCATGGAATCTTTGAGTTTAAATTGTCATTTTAAGTAAAATTTTAATTATAGACTTTTTTCGACATATGATTTTATAATAATTTAAAGAATATGAGTTTACTTCCTTACATTATCTAAGAAAATATATTTTGTTGTAAATAAAATAAATATTTAAAATTGCTTAAGCAAATTTGCTAAAAAGCACTTGTTTATATATTAGTTCCTTTCGAAATTATTAAGGCAATTAAAAATAAAGTTTTTATTAATTATATGTTAGAATAATCTTATATTTTAAAATTATTGTATAAATTCTTGACGTTATTCAATTTATTAGTATAATAATAATATAACTAGCATTTGTTTCTTTAAACTTGAACGATATTCAAAGGAAAAAAAATCATTCTTAATACATAGCCTTAGACATGATCAAAAAGAGATTAAAAATGTGCGTGTGATAATCTCAAAATTTCAGAGCTTCTTCAGAGCAGACAACGAAATGTATCATTACTTAATATTTGTAATAAGCATTGGTCCATATAGGTTCTTGAGGTGTTTAGCGTTTGACCATTGAATTCTTTTTTAATGAGATTAGCAACACAGGAATTACAAATGAGGTAATACTTGTAATAACCAGCTTATGATAGATAACTAATAGAAGTGGCAAGTCACGTCACACACTTGAATCCCTCACATAAGTGATTCAGAAATTTTCTTGCGACTACATAATATTTTACAATGATTTTTGAGGAAGTCCAAAATGCCTCCTATTGGGTTAATAAGATGCTTCTGGATGTTGAATGTAGAGTTATATTCTTAAAAAATGAGCCATGTTGTCAAGAAATCAAAATAAGTTTTTTTTTAGGAATACTCATCCACTTTCTAATGCTTCGACTGATGAATTCAATTAGCAATTTTTTTTCCTCAATGTGAGCTATAAAGATAAAAAAATAAATTAATCTTACCCACGTTCTTTTTCTTTAAATTGTGTTCCAAATAATGATAAATAATATCATGTGTATAATTTTCAGAGTTCTAATTTAATTTTTTTCCAACTTATATAAGCAATTGCAGTATTTAAAGCTTCATACTAAAAGCACAATTTATAATTTAAACAATTCCTTTTCTAAAATAGAGCTTTTCGGAATACTGTATTGAAATATATTTTTGAAAAATAAAGTAAGCAATAAGCAATCAAAATCATCTTTTATATCTACATTCTCATTTAAAAATGTGTTGTTTATAGTGACGCAGTAAGTACCGTTTTTAAGTTGGTCATTAATTATAAATAGTGAAAAATAAAAGAAAGATTCGTATGCAAATTTGTAGACTTTTCCTGATTTTATATGACTTTACATTCTTCAAATTCTGTAATAGATGTATAACATCTCTTGAGAGTATATTTCCTGTCTAATCACAAAATATTTTACTTTTTTTTTAAAAAAAATTTATTTTTCTTGTTCTTACATTGCTTTTTAAAATTTGCTACAGTCACTTTGAACACGACTGATAATATCATATTTTTTACTCTGAATTATATACATTTCAGGAAAAAAAGTTGTGAGTTATATAATATTTCAATGAGTTGTCTTATAGTAGTCTCTCATTCAAAATATATCCAGTGTGTATCATGAGCTATATTCATTTTTCCAATAACAAATATTAAAAATTTGCATTTTAATAGAAACATATTGAAATATGATACAGCTTATTGTCATGAAATATTTGAATAAATGTATCGTTCAATATTAATACATATAAACAATCTTTAATTTTACATATTAATATAAAGTTATATTGCTTTTTTTATTAATTTAATAATTATTACTCTTGTATAAGTTGTACGTATAATATATGATCAAAAGGAATATTCCACATTTTCTTAAGCATTTTTGTTTTATGTAGTTAATTTGAGCTTTAAATGAATAATTTTTGACACAGTTTAGTTTGTTTTACTAAAATATGATTTTAGTATTTTGAAAATGCTTTTTCAAATGTTACTAAAATTCTTTTTACATTTAAAATATAATATCTTCAGTTTGTATTTTAAAAATTACTTTACATGCATATTTTGCTAAAAAATGTTGTTTGTTTAAAAGTTTCTTTGTTCACTTTTATATTTTACATTGAAAATTTCATACATTTAATAAAATTAAAATTTGATAACTCTATTAAAATCAAAATTAAAATATCAGTTTCAAACATTTTTAAGTCATAATTTAGTATAATTCCAAATTAGAAATTTATATTTATCAATTTTCACGAAATATAACATTTAATACATTTTTCCATGCATATTTAATTTATAAATATCTATTTTTAACATTTTTCTTAATGAAGGAAATACAAAAATCCAAAGCGAAATATTTCCATTTTACTACAGAATTATTTAAAATGTAACTTTTTTATACTCTTTTCACAGATTTGAGTAATGTTTATTACTTAAGGGAGAACGAGGTAACCTTAATTACTGAAATTAATTTCCCTGTCTTGACATGATTTCATTATTTCATTTTAGGAAAAAAGTTATTTCTGTATAGTCTTAGGTGTTTTTGTTGACTGAAACTCGTTAGACTTTTCAAGAAACTTTGTACATTCACCTTGTAACATTTGAAATTATATCATTTTCGCTTTCTGTGACATTTCTTAATTTTCCAGCTTCTAATTAAATTCAGAAATTTATAGCTTCTGTTAAGAATGCTCAAATTTAAAGACACTAGAATACTATTTCAAACCCTTGCAAATTTTTTGTTACAAAGGAATATGCATTGAAAAAATGTAATAATTTAACATTATTAATTAAAAGTAAAATAAAAATATGTTAAATATATTATTTTACCCATAAAATTTTACAATGTATTCACTTTACATTGATACAGTTTACTATCACAGTTTTATATCAAACAGTTTTCTAAATATTTGACATGATTACAAATTAATTGATAATTTATGTTAAAAAAATATCTGCTACAAATCAGAAAAAACACAAATTGTATTTTAGGGTAAAATTAAAATCATTCCTTTTGTAATTGAATTTATTAAGGAATTTATAAAGTGTAGAAAAGTTATAACATCATAAATTACGAAATAATATGTTTAAGTTGTGACATAATTAATGATTTAGGTATAATAAATAATAAACATCCAATTTTATGTTGTAATCATCAACTTTTGTAATCATTGAAAAAACTTGCAGAAATAATATGATAAAATTGTATATTTTTATTTATTAAGATTTGAAAGGGTAAGTTACTCTCTAAGCATTAGTAGCAGATTTCCTATCATTTCCTATTTTTTGTCATTTCAATTAGTTGAATTGATATTTTTAAAATCTTGACTTAGATAACTGCTGATTTTATACATTATATGACTGTATAACTTTGATATTAAAGATGCGTTGGTCATTAATATTTATTTCCTTGAATAATCTTAACTTTCATATTTTCGAATTTCAAATTCTTTAATCCTTTAAAATTTAATTAATCATGCATTATAAATGTGGTAAAAATTACAAATTTTTTTTAAATATGAAGAAAATGTATGATTTTTTTCACGCAGCCTGCCTGTTTTTTTCCATTTTGTATAGCTAATTACGTTAATTCTTTCATTATGCGATATCAAAACAGAATGTAAACGTAACCTTAATGAGTTAAATAAAACAATTTTTATGTACTAATGATTCACAAATTTGTTAGAAACATTATTAGGGATATCACATATTAAAATCAAAAGGGATGATCTTGTAAAACGATTTATCATACGTTGTATTTAATTTGTAATTTCTAAAGTAATTCAATAATTCAAAGGAAAATATATGTATTTATTTAGTTCTAAAAATGCTTCAAACAGTTTTACAAAGAAATAAATGATTTACTTATGAATTTGTATAATTATACACGTACTTAGGTAATATAAATTATATTTTGAATTTGAGATAATAAAAGAACTTATTTCTTGAAATAGTAACGAAGTCTATGAAAAAAAAATTATATTTTTGATTCAAACTAAAAGTTAACGTATGAATATATAACATAATTATTGATGCTTTCTTCATTTGAATTATAAACTCATTGATAGGTTAGGAAAATATTTTACGATTCTTAAAATTTATAATTAAATTTTATTCATGTTATGTTACATAAATATAGCACAATTAGCATCAGTTAATTTTATAACTTATACTCAAAGTCAAATTAATATAATGAAATAAACATTAGAAATCTGATATTACAATTCTTATACAAAATTACTTGAATGCTTCACTAACTCGTTCAACAACATAAGTGGAAGGAAATTATGCATCATGTGGAATGGAATTTGTTATTAAAGTTTTGAAGATAGAAATTCCTGAATCAACCTCTTAGAAACGAAAAATGATAAGAAATAATTAGTTACCAAAATTACTAACTTTTTTCGATGGTTTTGTTAACAATTGCTTAGAACATTTCTTTTGAAATAATTCCTTATAGAATTTCTAAATAATTTTTGTTTCGGTATTATTTTAGCTATAATATCTTAATAGAAGGTAGTGTGTATATATTAAATAATTTTTCACTTATTTATCTGAATTTTCAAATAAATTTCGGCTAAATAATATTTTGTTACTGCGAAAATTTTATTTTCATTTATGTTCCTACTTTTATGTTTCAAATTAATGGTTTCTATTAAAAAATGTTTAGAAGATTAGTTCTTATTAAGCAAACTTGAAAATGATTAAATAAGTAGATCCTATAAAATTTATAATGCTAACAGTATTTATATGTATTTGTTTATCCATGCAGTTAATATTTGTTAGAATGAATGCATTATTCTAAGTTCTTAAACATTTCAAAATAACATAGTATGGTTTACTAATGTGATGTATGTATGTTGTAGTACAGTAATGCACCTTACAACAAAATTAAATGACCAGTACTAAGAGCCAAAAACATTATTCATATGCATTTTTTGTATAAATATTACTTTCATTTCTAAAATTCTTTTTGTAATCAAAATTCTTCACAAGTCTAAGGCAAATTTAAATTTTCAAACATACGTGATATTGAAATGATAATTTATCAAGAGAGTAAAGATCGAATGAAGGAGTGATATATAAATATAATGATTACTAAGTCATAAGACAAGCTATTTTTTCTATACAAGCCGTGTATACAAAAGGCAAAAATACAAGCACAATATAATAATTTAAAATTTAAAAATACTTACATATATCATATATTATTTAAATATGAAAAATATATCATACAAAAGATTAAAAGATAATAGTTTGTTAGAAATTCAAGAAAGCATCTGATTTGGGATATCTATTATAAAGTTGAGGTTACTTATACTACATGTTGAGATATTCATTAAATAACTTGCAAATGTCTAAGGAAATCACTGCAGGTTCCTATGAAAAAAAAAGTAAATTAAATAGAAAAATTATGATTAAAATATAATATATTATATATACTAAGCACAAAAATATTAATTGTAATAAGAACAACCTGGAGGAAAATTTATATTTTTGGTTTTGCAATAGTATGATTTACTAAGTGATAGCGGAGAATTTACTAAATGAAATGAAAATAATAGTTTGCAATTTTCAAATATATTTTTGCGGAGGTTCCACAATTGTTTTTTCTAATTTTTATTGTTTACAATGAATTCAGAATTTCATGATCAGGGAAAAAATAGAGTTAACTTGAAAGTATTTTTGTGTGATTACAGAAAAATAACAGAGAAAGAGGTGAATCATTCTTATTTTACGATCTCCCACACATGGGTTCAAAAAATGAAATTTTTGGCCATGCAAAACATTGAATGATGAGTGATTCATCATACAATCCGTAATTAACACTGAATGACCTATTTTTATTCTCATACATCAAAAATAAATTGTGCTGCATAAGAATTACATGACTTTCAGAATTATTTCATGAATTCAAAGCTTTTGTTTTGGAGGTATTATAATCAGTTGAAGAATTTATTAATCATCCTTTTAAAACATACAACAATGTATTGATTTTTATCAAGAATATATTTTGAAATTCAATAAAACTAATTTTGAACACAAATATTTGTTTCTTTCTTTATTATGCCTGAAATATAAATATTAATATTCGTAAATTGGAGTATAAATAAAATAAAAATAACTGTTCTGCCTAATCTATTGCTTTTTCTAGTAAGTCAATAAAATATTATTATTTTCAATTAACATATCATTTCAAACAATTATTGTAAATTTGTCTTTCATTCAGTATTTGCGAATGAATAAATGTTTTTGAAAATATTCGCAAAAAGTGTTATAGGAATATTTTCAGTCTTTAATTTTTTAATAGAGCATTTAAAAATTGGTAATGATCATAAATTGGTATATACAAAACTTAATTTCAATTACTTTCTTGAAGATTAAAATGATTTGATGTATTTTTCATTTTGAAATTTTTAAATATCAAGTGATTCAGATGTATACTACTCGCCATTAAAATTGCTACACCAAGAAGGCGACATGCTACAGACGTGAAATTTTTACGAAAGGAAGAAGGTGCTGTGATATGCAAATGATTGGCTTTTCAGCGCATTCAGACAAAGCAGGCGCCAGTAACGACACCTACATTGTGTTTAAATGAGGAAATTGTTCAGCCGGTTGCTCATACACAAATTGCATTTGAACGTTGTTGCCTGGTGAAAAGTTGTTGTGATGCCTCGTGTAAGAAGGAGAAATGCGTACCAGCACGTTTCCGACTTTGATAAAGGTCGAATTGTAGCGTACCGGGATTGCGGTTTATCTTATCGCAGTATTGCTGCTCGCGTCGGTCGAGATCCAATGACTGTTAGCAGAATATGGAATCGATGGGTTCAGGACGGTAATACGGAACGCCATGCGGGATCTCAACGGCCCCCTATCACTAGCAGCCGAGAAGACTGGCATATTATCCGCATGGCCATAATGGATCGTGCAACCACGTCATGAGCCGTGAGTCAAGAAACGGGGTCGTTTGAAAGACAACAAGTGTCTGCACGAACAGTTCGACGACGTTTGCAGCAGCATGGACTCTCAGCTCGGAGACCATGGCTGCGGCTTCCCTTGACGCTGCGTCATAGACAAGAGCACTTATAGTCTATAATAGTATAGACTATAAGTGTGATCAGCGACGAACCTGGGCGCACGAATGGCGAGACGTCATCTTTACAGATGAATCCAGGTTCTGTGTACAACATCATGATGGTCGCATCAGTGTTTGTCGGCATCGCGGTGAACGCACACTGGCAGCGTGCATTCGTCATCGTTATACTGGCCCATCACCTGGCGTGATGGTATGGGATGCCATTGGATACACGTCTCGGTCACCTCTTGTTTGCATTGACGGTGCTTTGAACAGTGCACGTTACATTTCTGGTGTGTTACGACCCGTGGCTCTACCCTTTATTCAAGCCCTGCGAAACCCTACTTTTCAGCAGGATAATGCCCGACCGCATGTTGCCGGTATTGTACGGGCCTTCCTTGATACGGAACATGTTCGGCTGGTGCCCTGTCCAGCACGTTCTCCAGCTCTTTCACCAATAGAAAACGTCTTGTCAATGGTTGCCGAGCGACTGGCTCGTCACCAAACGCCAGTCACTACGGTTAATGAACTGTGGCATCGTGTTAAAGCTGCATGGGCATGTGTACCTGTACATGCAATCCAATCTCTGTTTGACTCAATGCCCAGGCGTATAACTGCTGTCATTACTGCCAGAGGTGGTTCTTCTGGGTAATGATTTCTCAGGATCTATCCAGCCAAATTTTTTGAAAATTTAATCACTTGTTATTTCTGGTATAATATATTTGTCCAATAAATATCATTTTGTTATCTGCATTTCTTCCTGGTGTAGCAATTTTAATGGCCAGTAGTGTATATCAGTATTCTAATTTAAATCGTTATAATAAAAAAAAAAACCTTTTATAATCCATTTCAAAAATTGAAGAAAATCTTATCCTGGAACTTATCATATGCATTAAGTATATTTAACAAGGAAAGTTTGAGACAAAAAAAAAAAACACTTACGAAAAACAATGTAATCTGAAATAAGCATAAAATTTCTTTGAAATCAGAATATGAAACGAGTTATCTTTTATACCTATAAGAAAAATAATGGGATTTTTCAATATCAATTTTACTTTCTGAGAAACATAAATTCAGAAGAAAACAAAGTTTAGAATACAATGCCGGAGTAATATAATAAGTATTACTAGATAATAGAAAATTTTAAGGATTTCAAGCTATCAAAGTTAATTTAATTTAATGCTTAATAATTGATTTAAATTGGTCATTTTTATTGATACTTTCTATTCTTTTTTTTAAAATTTTATTTTTATTTGGAAAAAAAAACGTTTTAAACACAAGCAATTGGTAAAAGTTATGTGATGGTTGCAATAAATGATCTTTTAGGTAAGTTAAATGTTGAACTAAAATGTAAGTACAACTAAATTTATACCAATGTAAATTAATATCTTACAAAAAGAGTTTTTACTCAAGCATGCAATTAATAGTACAAGTAAAATTTACTTTACATTTATTTTTTTCTAAATCTTGTTAAAAATATTTTTTGAAAGGCATCTTGTTTTTTGAAATGCATTGAATTTTAACTAATTTCAAAATAGTTTTAATAGATAAAAAATGTTTCAAGATGCATGCAGAAATTCCCACAATAAATTGCATCATTTATTCATGCATTTCTTATGAAGAGGTAATTTCTGTAAACACTAAAAATTATATTTTTATTCAGAAGTAAGTTTTTAACTTTATTTATTTCGATTTAAAGTAACATAATTTTAGCATTAAATCTCTATAAAAATATACCGTTAGAAGTTTATTGTGTGTTTGTTAATTTAATAAAATATTTTGAAAAACCCTAAAATTTTCCCTAGTTTGTAATAGATGTCATCGAACTTATATGTTTTTTGTTTATGGACAATACAGTAAAAGTATCTATAAATTATACACAACATTGTAAAGTTACATAACTATCTATAATTAGGTAATAGGAATTGAATGTTTTAAAGAGAAAAAAATGCAACTTCTTTTTATTAATTACAGTGAAGTGAACAAATGCATTTACGAAAGTACTTTTAAATTTAAATTCAATAAAATATCATTTTATATTTATTCTAAGAGTACTCTTTGTAAATAAAAAAAGTTTTGTTCACATTTATAATCATTTATTAAATATACATGTTTGTATGTGTGCTTAGAAAATTCCTTTTCTTCAAAGTATTTTACAAATTTTTCCTTCATCACAAAAAAAGACTTTATTTTGGAAAAAAATGTGAAAGATGGTGCATCGAATATGCATTTGTATTAAAATAAATATAGTTATTTATTTTATCGGTAAATTTCAATTAAGAAGCAAAGAAACTTTAAGACGATTATGTTTATTTTAGGGGTTCTAAAATTTTCTTTAATCATGATTATTAATTTGTTATGTACAAAAAGAGTTTAGGAAAATAATTTTTCATGAAGCTTAAGCAATGATTTTTTTAAAATATTTTATGTAAAAGAAATTAAAACATGAAAACTGTTCAGGCTTATATTTCGTCAACAAAATTAAGTGTTCTTTATATTTATATAGAAATCTTTATTTTACGGATATTATAAGAATAAAATACGGATGTTACACATTAATAATAATGTGTTTAATTTACATATATATTGATTTTAAACCAAATTTGAAAATATCTTCCATTTATGTGCAATATTACGTCCATTTATAACCATATTTATGAGAAAAACGTGCATATAGAAATTTTCCTGGGTGAACTTTTTGTGAAAAGATAATATATTTTAACAAAAGTTTAATTTGTATGTTAAATTAAAAAGAAACATACGTTTCTGAACTCTATTTGTTGTAATTAGGAATCAATAGCATACAGCACAACATTTTTATTTATCAACATCCATATCTTCCCATATATATATTGCTCATAAAAAGTATTTAAATTTGATTAAATTTATGTAATTGCTTTATTCTATAAGGCAGAACAATTTAAGTAATGGTAATCAATGTTATTTTTAAAAAATGATTGGTAGTTACGTGTAGTTATTTGAAATTTATTTTTGAATATTTGTTTAAATTTGTATTTTTTGCTGAGATGTATTTAAAATAAAGTAAGAATAATTACAAATCAAAATTTACGAGACTCCACATAAATTAAACATAAGAATTTTTTTAATCTTAACTGACAAACATCAGTTAGGTTTACATTTTTAAAATATAGTTTTTAAAGGTCACTAAACAAAAAACTGTTTCACGGGATAGACTCAGGTAAGTTTAGAGACAGTTTTATCCTTTAAGCTGTCTCCTTCTTCTTAAGGCTATAACGCTTAAGAGGAAGACAAAATCAATTTACTTGATAATTCCTTCACTTGAAATAAGAATGATTCAATTTTTTGTAATATTCATGACATAATGACATGATTAAATTCACATTAGTATTACTAAATTTTTTATTAAGAAATTTAAAAGAATGCATGTAAGTTACAAAAAAAAAGTAATTTCCAAATAAATATAATAATAAAATAAAAAAATCATAATATATTTAATCATAATTTACTAAACTTATTTGAATATTCTACAAATTATTTTTAGTATGTACTGTTTAGATTGAAAAAATAGCCAGATGAAGTAAGAAAATTGGTATTTAATCCCATAAAAATAGAAGATAGTTTCAAAGAATGTAGTTGAAAATTGAAGAATATGGCAGTTATAAACTTCCTTGACTATAATAAGATTTTACGAATCAATAATATTTCCCGTTTTTTATTTAATCTGCCTATTAATACTTTAGAACAGGAATCTCAATTAATAATATACTTTCTATACAATAATGCACATATCAAATAAAAAAATAATTTGTTTCCATTACTCAGAAACACATTATTTTGAGCAAAAAATTACATTTAAATTAAAACTCAAAATTAACACATGTGTGGAAGACTCTCTAAACAAAACTGCTCAAAATTTTAATTTATAACTTCTTCATCAAATATGATTGTTGATTCAAAAGTGAAATAAATTTCAAAATTATTATTATAATAGTTAAAATCCACATAAACATCTGGTAATGTTATTGTAAATTTAAGATTGGAACGTAGTGCTTTTTAAATGAATCTGACACAAGCTACAAATATTTTAAGTATTCAGAATAATTTATGATTTTAATGGAGCAAATGTCATATGATTGAAAATAACTTATTGAAAATGAATTTTTGAAATAATGCCTATAAAAATAACATTGAAAAAATTAGATGAACAAAAATGAATTTCAGAATATTTTCATAACTTTTTTTTTTGAATACAGAATGATTCTTTTTTTTTTTTACTTAAATTTACATAGTTTTCTATTAAGTAAAAAAATTGTTAATTAAACTTGAATTTAGTTCTTTAAAAAAATTATTAGAACTAAATATAAACAATTATTTCGACTTTTACTCGGAGAAAAAATGTATCAAACCTTAGAATTTCAAGTATTTATACTTTTGCAATTTGTTTAGAAGGAAAAAAAATACAACTGCTAAAAAGAAAGAAAATTCAAGACTCATTTATAATTCCAATACATGTTTTTAAATGCAAATATATGTATTTTGGAAATGCGATGCTTTAGCAGTGCTCATATTAACATTTTACACCGAGACGAAATTAAATTAGCATTTGAGCGCAGATGTGTTTTTCTTCATGCTGTTCTTTTTTGCAGCGTTACATAAGTCCTTTCGATATTTCGGAAGCTTGAACAAATGAAACTAGCGTGCTCAAGAAATGTGACAATTAATTTATATAGCAAGGTATTACCTTCTGAATAATTTTAAATTTTGAAAATAAGATCCATAAATTTTGTAGATGAACAAAAATATGTTTGTCTTATAATGCAAACAATGCTGGTTTTTCATAAGAAATTATTTTATTTAACATAAAAAGAATAAATATAAAAAATAACTTAATTATTATAAATAACCATCAAAGTTTAATATTTAACAATTATATTGAGAATTTATCATTCGCGATTCCCTGTAAATTAATTTCAATTAATAATAACTCATTTAATTTATTCAGACAACATGATAAAAATAATTATTCATGCGCCCTTGAAATTTAAATTATTTAAGTACGAAATTTTGTATTCATTGATCACCATGTTAAATTTTGATAAATATTAATTTAAATGCAAAAACTTAAGATATATAAACATAAGAAAATGAAACTATAATAAATTTTTATGCTAAAAAATATCATCAAGAAACTAATGTATATTAAATGATCTGAATATATAAGAAGCAAAAGAAAAATATCGCAAAATTAAATATTAATAACATTTTTTAAACTTTAATAACTGGATGCTACTATGCCTAAAAATTATTTATCATAATATAATACAGTTGCAATGTTTCAAAAACTGTCATTCACATAAAGAGATAAATAGATAGGTACATAATGCTGAAACAGTCCAACCTGTCCAGTGGTTAGCGTAATTGACTACGGATGGGGAGGACCTGGGTTCAAATCCCGGGTGTACTTGCATGGGTGTACTTTCTCTTTGTTTCTTGTCCTTTCCTCAGATGTCGAATGAATGTGGCCCGTCCTATAGAAGGGTTTGTGATGGTGTGGCGTGGGCGATGCTACTATATCTGTGACTAGGTTCACAGGTGCCTACTGGGTAACGGATAAAATAAGTAGCAGTTTCCGGCCTTGTTGCGCAAATAGGCTAATGTACTTACTTGCTCAAGGGTGCCCGCCATTAGAAATTAAAAAAAAATGCTAAAGAGTGTTAGAAAAAATTTCAAGAAAATGTTTAAATGCAAATAAATTTATCATAACATTTGTTTCATTCACAAAAATTGAAAAATTTTACAATATAAGGATACAATTCAATTATTTTAAATTAATGCTGAAAATTGCTTTCGTAATGGAATAAAACTCTGTCATGTATTCTAGAGGCACTAGAAATTGGCAAATAATTAGTTGTATTTTAAAACATTATTTTTACTTTAAAGAGCAATAAGAATGATACAAAAATATTAAAGGTGTTATCCAAAAACTTATCACTTGTTAATAGTTGTTACATTTTAAACAATTTAAATCATTTCTGCTGCTTAACATTATTCAGGTTCATTTTACATTTTACACTGCTTACTATTATTCTAATTCCTGCTTGTGTTTTTAACAAAAAAATTTCCATAACCAAAATATTTTGAATTAACTTGTTTCAAAAAGTCATTAAATTTATATTTTCAAAAAATAAATTGTTAGACTCATTATTACTGATTTTCAATCATAGAGATTTTTCAGTCATAGAGCTAGAAATTTTACTACGTAATGCTTAATTGCATAAATTATTATGTCAGAGAGGAATAATAAAGCAAGTGAAATGCGGAATGCATGAAACGATTAATATATTTAAATTATTTTTTCCCAATTATAATTCGTAAGTTCTAAAAAAAAATCATTATATGATAAATAATACATTTTTAAAAAAACTACTAAATCAAATAAAAAAAAATACATTATTTGGAAGCTAAATTTACATAAGAAATTATTTTTTCTTAGGAAATTTAACTGATCTTTACAAGAATTATACTACAATACTTATTTAAAATAGTTTTTCTATAAAACCTAAGTTTGATAAAAATTTCTACAAAATTTGGGAAAAGATGTGCCTAAGTAATAGTAAATTTTGAAGTGGATATTATTAAAGTGTTTTAAAATTATTTTACATGAGCAAACTTTTAATGAAACTAATTAATAACTGATTTTTCTATAGAAAAAAATGCTGCTGCAGGAGAGTTATACGTCTTTTTAACTTAGTTTTATAATATTTCTGATTAACTAGATTTTTTCTAGCTTTTGATTTTTTTTAAAATTATTTATTTCCTAATAATCATAAGCTATTGTTATGACTTGTTTCTATGTTAAAAAAATTCAATTTTATACAACAATTCATCAAAAACTATATACTGATACTATATACTTTGTAAAGTATAAACTATATACTGAAAGATATAAGCTTTTTTAGAATTCAAGAAAGCAGTTAGTTTGTGGGATATCTATTACATAGTTGAGGTTACAGTAAAGTATAAACTATATACTTTACTGTAGATATTTTTTTAAATTTTGTTGGCAGTATTTCTTAGACAAACTTCTCCATATCAATATTTTAGTTTTCTTGCTATTTGTTTAATTAAATGTGTACATGAGAATTTCAATATATGAGGGTGTATTATCTGCAAAACTTATAAGAATATTTGTTGAATAAATGTTCAATGATTAATATCGTTGTCACTTTTTTGTATTGTCTGTAATTTTAAATTCAAGTCAACAAAAAGTGTGCGAAAATTATATTTCAAAAAATAAGAACGCCTCACACACTTTGTTATTCATATTTTTCTCAAGAAATTTAAAAACTTGAAACATACAAATACTATTTATGGCTGACATATTCGTTTAATGAAAAAATATGTAATTATTACTTTTAGAAAATGTGCCAAACACAAGTATCACGTTTAAAATGATAAGAAGAACAAATAACATCGTATAAGATAAAAATGTAAAAAAATTTGAAATTAAAAAAAAAAAAAAAAAAACTGCTGCTGCTGCTGCTGCTTAAATTTTAATGTCAATGAAATGAAAGACTTGCACTTAATAAACACAATGTCAAAGGAATAAAAATGTGTTGTGGTGGAAATGTGTTGTATCTTTCTCATTTTAATCAAGGGGAGAAAGTCAATGAATTTTACTTAAAATAAACATTTCTTGATGCAAATCACTTGATTTAGCTACGTCATAATTTCAGTTCATTGTAAAGCAACATTCAATGACACTTATGTTGGATGTTAATAAAATAATGAGAAAAGTTATAAAGAATAATATAATATGTTTAAAATATATATAATCCTGTGTTAAACAGATTAAGATATGTATAAACTTAAATCATAAATTTAAATAATCAGAAAAGTAAAATAAATATAAGAGTCCTTGCAGGAGAAAAATGAAGGGTATTCTCAAGGGGAATCATCATCACCCGTGACTATATTTATAATATACTGTCATTAAATATAGTAAAGGAATTACTGATTTCAGTGTAAGAAATATTTTTCTCTATTATTTCCACTAACATCTTCGGTAATTGACAGTGACAATTTGTGTTTAACTAAGATTCCGCTAGATGGCGTTCCACTGTATTCATTATCTATGTATTTGATTTTCTTTTCACAACGTACACTCCATTTTTTTTTTCTAGATGCAGTTATTAATCATCGTTATTCATCCTATATACCAGATAATTTGCTTATTCATTGAAATTCTTTAACTTTATCCACATCGTGCTTATATACAAATTCTTATGTAAATAAATATCTTCATTTTGGGGAACCTGATTCATACGATAAAAAGGCGATTTCTAGAAAAAGAAAAAAAAAAAAATATGAGTGGTGAAAAATACAATTAAGAAAAAGCAATTGATAAAAAAGTACAAAGAAGAGAAAAATGTAAGAGCAATGAAAACTAAGTCAAATTCACACATAAATTAAGTCAAATGGAAGAACTTCACCATTCTATTATTAAGAAGCTCTTAATTTTAAAAATTTACTTCTATTAGTTTCTCCAAAAAAGGTCTTTGAAAATCATAATACTTGAAGTAAATTATAAGAAAGTACTCCATCTGTCATCATTGAAACGAAGTACTTGGCAACATACCCATAACAAAAAAAATATATATAAATAAATAGAAAATATATATAATGAAATAATTAATAATATAAATTTGTAAACTTTATTAAATTAATTATTTATTTCAAAATACAAGAATTTTTTTATGTTTATTGCAGATTTATATTTAAATGAAAATAAAATTTTAAAATGTCCAAACATTTAGCAAATATATTTTTCTTATAAATTATCAATGATTGCATATTATTCTTTTCTTTTGATTTCATTTTTTCTTAATATTACACATAATATTTTTTATGATTAAAGAAATCTCTTTAAGATTTTAATATATAGAGAAATTTCTTGCAGTATAAAATTCAACGTATAAAATTAATACAGTGAAATAAAAGTCCTGAAAATATAAGTTAAACAAGAAAGTTCTTGTCGTTTTGAAGACCCAAAAGAACATGATCTACAAAAGGTGTAGTATTGCTAAAGCTACAAAAAATGTAGCCATTAATTTGTGTAAATATTTTAAAGAGTTCTTCAAAAGTTAATGTTACATCAGATATAATATTTCTGAGATGTGGTTTCATACATTTTATTCTGGAATTCCGAAGTCCTTCCATATGTGGAGCACTTGGCGGATTGAAATGCCATTCTATTCTATGTTCTCACTTAAATAATGTTACATTTGTTTATTATGTTCACGTAATTTCAGAAATGACATGATTTTTGCTTTTAATTTACGATTTTCTCGAACGAAAATGCAATTGCAATGACTGTAAATACGTGAGTACTTTCTTTAACGAGAGATGAAGTGTTTAATAGATTTTTTCTGAAGTCGCTGATGAGTACTAAATGCACTCATTTTATTAAAAAGTATGGGATAGAGATATATATAAATACGCTTAGAAATTTTCGCTTTAGTAATTTTTTTCAGTCTTCACCACAATGTGCGAATGGACGAGATGGATTTACTCGTGAGGCTGGTAAATCTCTCATTTGTTGCGTTTTTCTTTTTAACGTTTGCAAATTACAAAATTCGCATTGATTTTTCTACAGCTGATCACACTGTGCAAAAAATATACATCTTAATTTATTTATATATTTTAATTCATCTTACTTTATTTATTTTGTAATAAAAATGCATATAATCCAGAACTCTTGCCACATACTTACTTTCGTTAATTGACCACTAGCATGTAGATGATTAGGCATTTTTTTCTACCATCTACTTATTATAACCCTTCATGTAAAACTGAGTAAAGAAATAAATGTTTCCCTTTCACTGATAGAAACATAGAATTCTGCATGACTTCCATTTCTGCACTGAAAATTTCCTTTTGTGTTTCTTTTAAAAGAAAGAGGAAAATATGTTTAAACTCTCTGATTAAGTAAGAGCTCTTAAATTTATTTTATTTGTGTGTGATGGTTGTTTACAGTTTTAAACAAGTCAGTAACAATACGCAATTTCTAGCTTTAAGATTATTAGAGATTTTTTTTTTCAAAAGAACATTTTTTTGAGTAATTGAACTTACAGTAATTTTTTCTTCTGTTTTTACTTCTATTTTGTTTTCTTCTATACATGTGAGTTCATAAAAATGCATTCGACATTTTCAAGAAATTGTTGTGTATTTCACCAAGCATTTTGCTTTTTAAGTTTAAATCGGACTTTTACAAATTTTACATTTCTATTTCCCCCTTTAAATATTTTTAACATGTTATTTTTTTTACAAGAAATTTTTTCTTTGTAAATCTTGTTAGTAGTTCTTGTTAGTATTTTTTTTTGTAAATCTTGCATGTAGTTCTTGTTAACTAGTAATTTCTTGTTAATTTTGTAAAAAATAACAAGAAAACTTTTTTCTGCTTATTTAACAGTTTTATTAAATTCTCACATTTATAAATGATATGTTTCTTTTTTGCAGAAAAAAAAACATACATACGGAACAACTAACTGCGAAGATATTTTAACATTCTTACAATACGATTTAAATTCAATTTGACTCAGCATTACCCGTTTATTTACATTAACTGATGCAAACGCAGCTGCATGCTTTTCCACGAACGCTTTGAAAACTGCAGATGAATTATAAATGGCAGATGCCACTCCCTTAAGGATATAGGATCTAAATTTTATCGGAAAAATGTAAACAAGAATAGTATTTCACTCATCCGTGCGCTGATTCATCACTTCCAACTCATCCAAGCATATGTTGTAAGTATCTATTTATCCATGCAATACTTGATCGTTCACATTTGTTGGTGGGAAAAAAGAAAAAAAAAAACCTGTATAGTAAATTATTTCTACTGCATTTTCACAACGTTCTTCAGTTAATTTAGGTATTCTGTAAGTATTTTTAAAATTTATTTATTGTCATAATAAACCTGGAAATTTAAAAATGTTGCATATTGAAATAAAAAATAAAAATATAAAGAATGTTTCTGACATAAAAATATCATTAGATATTTGAAAATACTGTTAAATTTATGAGGTCATATGAAATTAATTTAATATAAAATTAAATTAAATTAACATTTAAATTTGAATGTGTTCCAAGTTCTATCACTTAACATTAAAAGTTCTGCAGTTTTTCAACCTTTCTTGATTCTGTCTTCTGATTTTAGTAAATGATGTTATTATTCGAAATTCATTCTTTTGTAAAAACAAAAATGAAAGTTAATGATTAACGTATTTTTTAAAAGATTTTACTAATGTAAGCTTATGTCGGAATATGTTTATAAAATTTTGCATGTTTGATGCTCATGGTTTTGATATTATTATAATATAAATAGTTGGAAATTTTGTAGAATATTTTGTGATATTAATATTAAACCTATTTGTTCTCAGATTCGTATAGCAACTAACAGATTGCTAAAAGTTTCTTAAATATGAAACTTATTAGTACCTAATTAGAATAGAATATTTTTCAAATTTTTGTAACTGAGTTGGTCTCTATATGATAAATAAACTCGCCTTTGGCTTAACAGTTCGTGGGTTCAATTTCCGCCAATAGAATAGATGTCTCTAGTGTAGTTTAAGATGGACATCAAACCATAACAGCTCAAAAAAACGAGGTCAATTTTCAATCGATGGAAACAGCAAATTTAAAGGCTGACTATCACTTGAAAAAATCCTTGAAACCATTTTCTGATAATAAAATTTACATTTAAAAAATTAAATTAAATTAAAATAAATCTTAATTGAACCTGATATTTATTGATAATAACAAGTATTAATAGCTATTTAGTTTTCAATTTATTATGATTTCCAGTTAAATGCAAACATTTTACGGCTTAGGAAATGAATAATTACATAAGCAATGCAGAAAAAATGTATATTTTTGTAAAAATATGTGTCCTACAGATAAAACAGATAGTACATTTTTTAAAAAATACTTTGTTTTTATCTAAGTAATTGTTTTATTTATAATAAAGACAAAATTCAATATTTTACAAATGCAATAATTTCTTTGATTTATTATATATTTTAAACTTAAAATTAAATAAAACTAAAAGAAAATGAATTGTTTTCAATTTTCTTACGTATTTGAAATTTAAATGCAACAATATCAAGAGAAACCAAAATATTGTTCATAAATACTTTTCTTGTAAAATGTAAAATCAAATTTTTATCTGCAACATAAAACTAAACTGAATTAAATTAATTTGCAGAATATTTATGAATAGTTTAAAAATTAATTGGAACTGTATATTTATTCTTTCAGCTATAATTTGGAACTTTCAATAATAAAATGAATAATTTTGAAACATGGGTCATAAATAATTTCAACATTTAAAGAAATTATCTTGAACTTGTTAGACTAGAGCTAGATAACGAAATAATCGAAGAACATTTCAAATGACTTGAATAAAATTTATTCTATATAAACTTCCGAAAGATTTATTTTATAAAGAGAAGGATGTTTTCACACATCTCATTCTAGAAATCCAAGGTTGAAAAACCTAGAAAACACCAGAGTCATCAAATATGTATATAAAACTGAAATACAATAAAACCTCCTGTTATGCATCTACTCCTGAGACTTCCTATGTGACTTCCATTCATATGATCATGGTATTACTGCATCGTCACAGTGAACTCTGAAGGTAATTTGTTTTATTCAACGCAGTTTAAACTTCTTCCCATTAACTAAATTCTGTTAAAATGTATATACAAAAAAATTATTATGAACTATTTGTAATAAATAAGAACAAAATGTAGTTAAAAATGTTTTTAATCAATCCTTCAGGTATTTGTTTTGAATTTCATTATTTTATTTTATGATACCATGTAAATGGAATCGGACCAGAAAAAAAAAACTCAAACAGCTTGAATAAAGATAATTCTCCAAAGGAAATATTAATGATGTTATCCTTTTCACTAACTTGGTAGAATCTAAAATTTAAACAAGATATTACCCGTATAATTAGTAAATAAAATTGTTTCTTGTTCTTCTATGTGTCATTTTTATCATAGAATTTAGTTAAATTGATATCTATGTAATGTTAACTTAATCTTAGCAATTCTGAAGCCACTTGTAATATATGGTGATGACAAACCTTGTTTACAGTGATGTCACATTCACGAAATCTTGTTAGTTTATGAGAGAAAGAAAATATAAGATTTAACCAATTATCTTTATCATTATTTATTGCGCCTGATCGTGATTGCAATCTTCATTTGTCAGACATGAAGATGGAGCAGTTGTGAATATGCCGACGTGTTATGGATTTTTTTTCGACCATTCTTACTATGGATCATTGAGAAGAAAAATCGAAAAAATTGAGCTCACACATTTTCTATCTCGAGTAAAAATATTGCTTCCAGCAAGAGAAGATTTTTTCAAAAAGAACCTATGAGGTGGTTATTGTCAAATTGATTTAATTAAATTACTATGAATTATTTTAGAGTGTTTAATGTGAAATCAGTATATTCCACCTCTCAATTGTTTTAGAGTATTTCGATAAATATTCGAATAATATTCTTCTAAACACTATTCAGTACTTTTAAGAATCGATGGACAAATTCAAGCTTAATTACATGCCAAATGCTGTCCTACACCACATGCAATACCATAGTAATAAAGGATACATTATCAATGTAAGGTGTTTCAATTATCAATACTTTAAAAGAATTTTAATTAGAATTTATGATAAATAAAATTTAGATAAATTGAGAAGAGAAATGTTTAGTTGTTTAAAAATACTTTTAGAAAAATCTCTCTCAATATCTAATAAACGTTTCTTATATTTTTTTTAACTTTATATATTAATATGTTTATATTCCTAGAAAATATTTCAGGATATAAATTATCCTAAAATTTATTCAAGCAGTTAATGGAATTAATATACGACAAGAGTTTTCAGGAATGTTTGATATTTTCAGCCTTTTTAAAAAATTAGACTCAGTTAAATTAAGTATTATCAAAACGTTTTCATCGATCAATTAAGCCATATGGCAGGAGGAAAAGCGTGAAAGTTTTGTGAGATTTGATACGAATTGGAGCGGAAAGTCTCAAACGGCTTAAATAAAGATATTTCTCGAAAGGAAAGATTAATGATGTTTGCCTTTTCACCAACTTGCTGGAATCTAAGAATTAAATAAGATTTTACCCCTGTAAAATTTCTAAATAAAGCTGTTTCTTCTAATTCTATCTGTCATTTTTACCATACAAATTTGTTAAGATACCATTAATAAATTTGTAGTCTCTTATTCAAAGTAAAATTATGTTTATTGATTTCTTGTTATTAAATTTATTTTCAATATAAAAAAACATTCTAGAAGTAAAAGCAAATATAATGCATTTAACATAACACATTTAACATAACACATCAAACACATTTTGATCATAAATATATATAGTAATTTTTTTCAGCAAATACAAAAGTATTAATTTAATTTATTTCACAATTGTATGGTCAATCTTTTCAATTTATCCATTCTTATTGTATGCTTCAAATTACATTTCAAAAAAATTCAAGAAAATAAATGATTATTCCTAAACAAATTTAAGTTTAGAGAATAAGTTTTCAGTAAACTTATACATTAAAATTGCTAAGACTACCACCTTAGATTCTATGAAATTTTTTTCTCATTTTTTTTCTCTTATATTTTGCACGTATATGTTGCAGAGATATAAGTTGCAATAGCTGGTGGTATCGCTTCCTCTCACACAAGCGCAATGACTCAACGCCGCAGCCGATAAGACCATACATATGTTCTCGTTTTACTTCCTCTTTTACTTTTATACTTTAGATTTTGCTGCCTACATATATGCGTGCTACAAAAAAAATGCTCTTCTGCTACAATAAAAAGCATTAATATATATACATATATACATACATTTATATAAACCGAGAATTTCTGTTAAAGTGAGGAATCATGAGTTCGTCACACTTTAGTTAGGACTTTATTCACACTTTAATACTACAACAACCTATTAAATGATTAACTTTAGATATTAATATCAAATTTAAAATTGTAATTTTATATTTTGATTGTGTTTATCTTTGTATTTCAAATATAAATTTATTGTTTTCTTATAGAAACACTGTATAATTATAAGAGCAAATTACAATTCCTTGAAAGCATATTTTACTTTCATTGAAACTGAAGATTATTAAAAACTATTTTAGAAAGATTAAAAAAAGTTTTGTATGACTTACATTGGGCTTTACAAAAGGAAAATGAAATATAATTTAAATAACCACGGATCTAAAAATAAAGTATTTAATAAATTGAAATTCTTAAATTGTAACAAACTGTTCTTATCTTTTAAAAAATTTTGCATTTGGTACATATTTAAAATTCACTCTTGATTACAATAAAAGAATTTATAAAATTAATATGTTGGCATTTATATCAGTTATTATTTAGATGAGAATGTTATTTTATCAATTTGGGTATACGTGTTAATCTTCTGGAGAAGACTAGAATTATTGAAATCAGAAGTAATTTTTGATTATATTTATTGGAGAATTTGAAACAATAATCCCTATCTACATTTAGAGTAGGCATGAATTTTGAGATGATAGGAAAGTAATTTGAACAGTTTTTTAGATTATATTACAGCAACTTCTAATACTAGCCATAATATAAAACAAAAATGGTAAGATGAAAAATCAAATAAAACGGATCGCTTTTGAGTGTTGTCAATTATTCAGCATTACATCTGCTTACATCTGTTTTAAGAAATTACTTACTTACTTACATCTGTTTTAAGAAGTAATTCAAATACTGAGATTACTTTGTAATAAGTTAATTTTCAGTATACTTATATGACTGTAACAGAAATGACAAAGAGTGAAATCCTTGAAGAAAATAGACTGTATCCAAAAATTGAATGAGAAACACCCATGTAACAACAGTGAGTATACAAGTCACAATGCAATAGAATAAGTATCAAATTAAAGTGGTATTAAGCAAAGTAAACTCTGGCAAAGTACAAAAGTAATTTCTTCAAAATAAGAGCTTCCAGTGTCAGTTCTAGTAACAAACACTTTTCAGGCTAGATTACCTAAAATATCTAGAGATCAGTTGCTAGTTAGTATAATCATGAGCATTCGTATAAACAAGCGTCTACATTATATATTTGCATCATTTGTTAAAGAAAACATTCATGTAAATAAGGAACACGTTTTCCTCTGAAACTCAAAATTTACAATGTGTTTGAAAAATAATTATTAATTTTTAAAAACACATCAATCAACAGTGTATATAAAATCTCTCCCAACATTTCATAGACATTCATTCCTATGAATTAATGTTTTTAAATTAAGTAACTTTATTTTATAACACTTTTTATTTAATGATGCCTTAAAATAAATTTGTTTCCTCAATAATTTCATATTAAATAATATTTCAAAAATGTGCAAATATCTTTCTAATTATGTGTGAAAAAAGTTTTGGCTTTAAAATTCATTCCAGTCATCTTGTTTAAAATATTTTTCTCCATGAAGAATTAAGAAAAATTAGATAAAATTCCAAACAAAAGTTTATAATAAATAAACAGACAATTATATTTTACTTAAATATATGGCAATTTAAATTTATTTTTGAATTCCTATTTATTTTTCTAACTACTTAATATCATGCTTCAGGCTAAATAATAAAACCACCACATTTTTAAATCCCATTTTTAACATATTTCTTTCCATTATCATTTAACACACCGAACTGTACTAATGATTTTTATATTTGAATTAAAATATAAATTTTTGTGTAAGCTCTATTGTATCATGATATACGATTCTTTGCAAAAAAATAATCGAAACAAAACCCTCTCTTTCTGGAAATATTTCTTTAATCATAAAAAACAAAAGTGATTTTTTAAAGATATTAATTTATATATTAAATGTAAAATTTTTTTAATTTTTAGACATATTTTACATAAAAGATACCTTACATTAATTGAGCATAATAGCATTAGTATGTTAAATAACTATGCTGCATGTTTCTTTGTAATGCCTAAATTATGGAACATAAAATATCGTTAAATTCATACGAGTAAGTATTTCAGAATGTATAAATGTTGAACAATTGTGGTATCGTTATTAATATCTCTGTCCATATACATAATTTCCCATAAAGTGGACGAAATATCTTTGTTCACATCCCTTTTATGAAGATTAACTATCTATTCCGATTACAGAGTAATGATAAATAGCTATGCGATACAATTGTTATGGTGCAATCTTTAATGGTGTATTCACTAGAGAAAGACAGTTATTTAATATGCAATAGCTCAAAGATAAACAATATGAAAATAGGAGATATCTAAATAAATATTTTATGCATCATATGTATTCATAAGAACAATATAGACCTAATTCTCAGTGAATATATGTAATGCTTGTTTGTGAATACATTAAATAGTTATCATTCATTATTTTGTTTAATACTGGAAATTCTTTGGACATTAGTTTTATGGTTAAAGACATGTTGCACATTCATAAAAAAAACGGATTTAATTAATTTCTAGTAAAAATGAACATAGGTGGAATTATTAGGTGGAATTATTTCATAAATGTTTAATACAATTCCACAGAGTAATTCAATATATTAATGATTAATTTAGTCATGGTGGAAAATCTGACTATTGCAACATTAAAATGTTTTGTTTTTACAAATTATTTCATAATTATTATGAATAATTTTTCTATATTTTATAAAACTATATATAATTCATGTACGTATAATGTTAACGTTTATTAGAGCAACAAATTTTGTATTTTCTAGTAAATATAAGTTTTTATTTTTATTACTAATAAATATATTTACAAGAATAGACCACAAATGTACAAATCTTATATGTAAAAAAAATAAACCCAAATTGCAAAAAGTGATTTAAATGTCACCAAAAAATTATTTTCTAATATAATAATTTATACATTATGTTTTTTGTAGTTAATATTAATTGTTAGAGCAGAATATATAAATTACTAAAAATGCAGAAATAAATGCAATGAATACAGAAAATATAGTGAGTAATAAATAAATGATATTAATTAAAATTAATGGATTTTATTCTGTTTTATGATTTTTATAAAAATTATTTCAAACTATTGGAAATACATGATAATTGAAATTGCTTTATAAATTAATTTTAATGTTTTACTTAAAAAATAAATTCGATTTTATTAGTGAAATACGGAGCAATATGTTTTTAAAGAGCAAATTGTTTAGCTTTATAATTGTTGAAATTATATCTTTGTGAAATTCCAAAATGAAGGTCATTTTAATATGAATGGGTACTTATAGGAAAAGGTAAGATACATGCACACTCTTTCTTATGCATATTGCCAATGAATCCTGGCCAATGGTGTTAAATTGATTAACCAATACAAAGATCTTGAAGAACATCAATGCTAAGTTAGAATTTTTATTTTTTACAAGATCAGGAATATTGATGCAGCTCTTTCTCTGGGATTTATACAAAGCGGTTTTAAAATTTTGAGAGCATTACTATGATTTCTCATACATGGATAACATGATATTTTGGAAAACAGGCGACCTAGACATTTCTGAGCTGAAAATACTTAAATAACATCTATGATAACTTGTGAAATCCTGGCAATAAGGCAGAGTGTTTTGCCTCAAAGGGTAGGTTGGAGTTCTCAAATCATCCATCAACATGAACCAGACCTTTATGATCTAGACAAAACAAATGAGATTCTTTATGTTTTGTTATAAAGCCTTTTATCTGATAAAAGCCTAAACTATTTAGAGAAATGTACAGCCCTAAAATTAAACTTTTGGGATTTCTCAAGTTCATCCGCTTGCAAAGGAATTAACATGTGGAATCTGTTTTTAAATTTATCAATAAATATAAACACTAATGCGAATAATCTAACTATCTTAAAATAAATATTAGTTATAGTGAATCTACAATCATGACTAGAAATGAGGAATGTTTATCTATCTTTAATTTAATCGTTCGACTGTTTCTTCACTTTTCTCGAGAATTTCTTGACATCACCAGATGCTTTAGAGGTTACTGAAAATCAGAAAAACGTTCATTCTTAAAAACAAATAATAGATCTTTCCACCTAAGTGTAAAGTCCTGTTTTTGTTCTAGCCGGACACCAGGAGATCAAAAATCAACAAGATTGTTTGTTGTGCTAGCATTTTTCCAAACAAAATATTTAGAAATCTTCTTGATTATTGACACTGTTCTCTCCATATTTCTTGTATGAACCTGGCAGTTATCGCATCCATGCAAAACTATTGTAGAATATTTCACAAAAAAATGAGATCAGTTTTAAGAGACAGTGAAGAAACTACTTTCTCAACAAGCATTTATAAAAGTTCATCTCCACATATTTCAAGACGTGATCAAGGGCTCCACAATTGGTGACACTCGTGACTAACAATACTGTATATATAGTAGAACTTTACACTCACCTTACTAATTCATGAAACGAATGCGGATAGTGGCACCAAATTAATCATTGATGACATCAAAAAATTCAAACGAGAAACATAAATTTTGCCCAAAATGATAACGACTGTGAGAGATTCTATTTCTTTTTCAATTGAAGTGAAATTATTCCAGGACAATTTGAGCAACCAAAACCTTTGAGTAAGTGATTGATATTTCTCTTGATAATATCTCGTACTGAAAACCTCAGTGAATCAATCGGTCTTGAAATTTGGCAATTGACATATCTTCTTTCAAACATACAAGAACCACCAGATGCAAAAGTAAAGTAATCTGAAGCCCAACTTAAGCCTAAATTCCATGAATGGGATTTAGATAACTTGTGAAACGACATTTGATCAGTCATGGGTTTGGCAGGTATAAGAAATGGAGGTATATTTGAGTGATACTTTATATTCCTAGATCTCCATAATTTAAACAACTGTACCCGAGGTATTTTTGCTATTTCCAAACCATCAGATCTAGGTATAAAATCACCTATATAGCCTTTACTGTCTTGGGAAATAATACTTGCTCGTCGATGGACAACAATTTTAGAACTTTCGTCACTAGGTAGGATGTTGAACTTCTACCGTAGATGACCGCAAGCAATTTATACACCTTTATTTTGTAATTCCTATTTTACAAAACAATATAAGTTTATTTTTAATGAATATATCCATAAATAGCTATACGTCTTAACTACATTGGGGGTCATTGCAATTTTTTTTCTAAAACACAGTAAAATAGAGAATATATTTGTTCTATGGAATAGTTACAGTTTTTAATAAAAATAATTTAATGAATATTCCTAAGAAGTGATAGCGGAAGCATTGATTACTACCCGAAGCTTAGTAGAAGAATTTTTTTGTCTCAAAATGCTAGGATGTGATATTAAATACTTAAGACTACGAGGAATGATTTTCATGAGACCAATATATGCGCTTATATTAACTTAATAGAGTTCAAAGAATTCTTTGTTTTTTACAGTATTTTTAGTAGATTAACTAACATTTCATATGCCATAAAAGTTGAATATCCTGGTTTAACATTTTATATACCGGAAGACAAACTACATATTAGATGATACAGGCTATATATCTCTATAATGAATTTCAAAAAAATTATTCTCGCAAAAATAAGTTTCTTCCTTAGATCTCCCTTTAATTTAAAATTTCTAATTTCCCAAAAATGTCTCCTTTTTTTGGATTTATCTAGTTTTATGAAGACTAGATAAATAGACTGGACTGATTTCACTTCAGAATTTACACCAAAAAAATCCGAACATCTAGTTCCATAACATCAACCCAGAACGGAACCCACTGGTTTTTAGACTATTAGGTTTTTCAACTCCTAAAAGCACTTAAGTCTTCAGTAATCTATCGACATCCCTGATTTACTGAACTTTTAATATTCCAACATTTTGTTTTTTAGTTCAAGATTATTTATTACAAAATTTGTGAGTAGAAAAAATATGTCCTATTTGGAATAATTAGAATTTCTATATAAATCATTAGTCCGTAGCTTCTATCCAGCTTAGAAATTTTGGTTTCTATTGATGTATTCACAAAGAAGTAACATTATTAAATCCAGAATATATGACTCTGTTTAATTTTAAATTGAACTTTTTACGTAGTGTTTAGATTGAATTCATTATTGACGATGATAATGACTAGATAATGATAGACGATTGTCTATCATTATCTAGTAGGACTTGCACAGCATGATATTTCCTAAATTTGTCTGACTTTCGTATCATAGCAATACTCAGCAAAACCAATTCACAACCATAGTATTTGTCATAGCAAACGTTTTTATATGTAGTTGATTTTTTCCATTGGATCAAATACCCGAGCACTGGGTTTGAAATTTCTTGCGCATTCCATCAACTGCTGAAGGATGATTATCATTAAAATGTTCCATAAAGTGTATAAATACAGTATTTCTCTTTTTACAAACTTCGCAGTGTAACTTACACTTGCTTGATAAAACTCTTTGATTCGAGAAATATTTATATAATTTCTTTTTTCCTGAATTTCACGAATTCTTTCTTTCACTGACAGCTTTATTAAATTCGGGAAGTTGATTCATATCTTGAACATTTTTTGCACATGACACATTTTGGAGTTTTTGCACAATGTTTTTAGAAACATAATGTGATTCATAAAATTTGTTACCTCCATTTCCTTCGTTCTTCGTTCAACAAGTACATGACTCAGTCTCAGTTTTGTTGTTCTGACAGAATGACAAATACATATTTATAGACTTCAAAAAATTGTTAGGATTGTACCACTTTTCTAACAATTTGATTCCCACGTACAACTGTTGTTCCTTATCATACGTACTAATTAATTTCTTTGGAACCAAAAACTCACAGAAAACTCTTAAATTTGCAAACCTTCATGAAATGCCACTTTTGACAACCATAGTAGTCAAAAGTTACACTCAATCTCAATGCAAATTGGACATAAGTTTCGCCTCTAATACTTTTGAATCAGCAGAATTTATTTAAAACGCCTTGGGTAATTCTTTGAAACACTTTTAACTTTGCTTCCTTCATCTTCGATATTTGCGCTAAATCCTCCAGTGTTATATGAACTATCAAATCTGTAACTTTTTAACCTAAAATTAGCAACAAAGTTTCAGTATTGCACTTCTTTGGCATTCATTTTTTCAAAAGCATTTTCAAGAGATTTAAAATAAAAATTATAAGATTCACATCGCAACGGTAACGGAAGAGTTTTATCACTTTTCCATAAAAACTTAAGTTTGCTCGCACTGTTAAATTGTTGATGCCGTTAATTTTTTTTGATCTAGAAATTCAATCTGATTTAAGTTTTACAACCTATATTTGCTTTGTTATCTGAGTTAATTTAACGCACATTTAGAATCTAACACTTTAACCTTGAGTGTTTCCTAATCTTTAATATTGCATCTAACCATTTCGGGAGTACTGTCAAATTCCTCACAGCTTTTTTCAAACAGATTATAATTTTGAATGGCTCTTTCTAAGGACTACATTCGTGGAAGGAATGATACTTCCATATTGATTTACTCAACATTTTGAACTAACACGCTTTTCTTCAAATCGGATAAAAATAAATTTGTCTTTAAATTGTGTAACTAAGCAAACAAAGAATTAACATAAGAAGTTGTTTTACTAATTGACAACCACGGTACAATAATACTCTGTCAAGCATAAAAACTGTTCCTCCGCTGAACTTTCTGTAAGATACGGTAAACACAATTTCTTTATAACACTCTTTTCCTTCTAGACAGTATTCTCCAAGCACTGGTATCTTATATTGACGAACCACGTTCTTTAATTAAAAACACCAAATAAAATTTATTAAAACTTAAAAAATCAACAGCAAAACAATTTATAATAACAAAATCATCAACGTATCATTTTATTTTCCTTTTTAAGTCCACTTGCGGATAAACATGTATAGTCTTAGAAACACATTATGTCATAATAAAATACTTACTTTTTTAGCAATAAATATTTTTAACAATAACTATTATTTTTAATAACAAAAATGTATTTTATAATATATTTATTGTCAAAATATACTAAAAATTTTATCAGCATAAATAAATTTATCAGCATAATATAGCACAAAAATTATACTTCCCTAATTATAAAAGATGTATTTATTAAAATATGCCATGTAAAATACAATAAAATACATGATTCAAATTATTTACACAAAAACTACAGATTGTTGAAGGTTGTTTTCTCAAATTCAATCCATTTTGATAATCCAAATTTCTTGAAAATAATTGGATATATTGTGCAAGGCAGAATCAAATAAATTTAAAACATTTGCTTTAAATGAAATGAATGATGTGTCAAATATCGTAATGATTGTGACAAATGTAAGTAGTATTCATAATTATATAAAAAAAGGTTTACTATCTTACTCCTATTAAAATGACTAATCAAATTATAACATAATTTGTAAAGAATAGCAGTAAAATATAATAAAATTAATATAATATAATTAAATTCAATAAATATCATAGCCTCTCTTTATCTTAAACTAATGAATAAAATATTGTTTATTATAATCTGTGTTCAAGATGGCTTCCATCGACGTAAATACTAATTAAAAAATTTTTAAATAATTAAAATCAAAATTAGATATTTTATCTGTATACAAACAAAAGGGATAGATTTGTAATTTCTATTTTCCTGACTCATAACTCTAACAACTTGTATATAAAAATGCAATTTTGCTTCACAAATTTTATTTGCCATATTTATATTGAAATCAAACTTCTTAAAGAAATTCAATAATTTGCATGTTCATGATAAAGTTCTCATTTTACAAAAATCAGTTAGCTGAAAAACCTTAAAAAGTAAAAATCCCGTTTGAAATGTTTCTAAAACCAAAATATTTTCTGCCTGGAAATGCTTATTCTGGAACATTTCCTTCATAACATTTATTTTTCTCAACAGAGAACTTTATTTTAAAGTTTTAAAATTGAAAATATCTGCGAGATAGAACAAATTCCTTTAACATTTGTTGCAAAGCTCTTCAACTGAGTTTGCAAACTCTTAAATTGAGTTAAATCTTAGCAAATTTCGTCTTATGATTGGAAAGATGATGCATTTCTAAATTATGTTGTACTTTTGAGTTGAATATCTATTTCAATATTATGTTTTTGAGAACGAAATAAATATTATTACTTGATAAAATTTCTAACATTACGTCATTATTTGATTTGATACAATCGATTCAAGAAGGCATTAGTTTTACAGCTTATATGAAGGAATAAATACGAAGCAATGAAATATCAAAGAGGTTATATATTAAATAAATTTTTGCTTTGAATCCTTATGTTTAAATATATATCTTCACAATTAATATATTTTATTTTTGAAAATTGGTGAAAATTTTTTAGAATATATTTGGGTTTGGGGTTATTTATTGACACAGATTCATTTAGTAAATTTAAACTCTTATAAACGAAATATTGATACAGTGACATATTTTTAATATCTAATAACTAAACCTCGTAGCACAAAAGCACCATAGGGTCGAGGCCTGCAGTATATGCTTATCTGTTTCAAGACCGAAGGCAGTGGGCAGCAAAGCATATGTCCCCATTAGGTTGTCTACCGAACGCGAACCACTTTACGTTTTGTTCCCAATCTTGCTTGGTACTCATTTTATCCATCTCTAAAGGGTTCCAAAGCTGGCTTAACTTTGACTTGCCCGCGAACTGAAACTTGGAGCTGTGCTTAGGAAGCATGAAAAGCTACCACTACATCATTGGACCACACGCCAACATTTTGGTTGAAGGGCAGAAATATAAAATAACATTGATGCTCCTAAATAATTTACTGCATTTCAAATAGTTTTCTGTCGAACTTCATTTGGTATATCCGATGATTTTGTTTGATTATTACTAATTTAGTATTGTTAGTTAGATCATCTTAAAATTCTTTAAATATATTATCTATTCAGTTAGTAAATTTTTAACTCATAATTGAAAATTTGCCTTTTTGTCTTAGTAATTTCTCAAGATCCTTGTCAAATGAAAAATTTATCATTTAAAATAAGTAATAAATTTTTGTAGACCAATCTCTCTTACAAATAAGCTAGAACTTTATAAATAAAAATATTTTACGATTTCTCAAAATGTTTTTAATAACAACATGAATAAACAATAATTTAGCCAATTTTTTTAATTGTCTATAAACACTGTGTTTTGAAAATTAAATAATATAAAAATATATCACATGAAGGTTTTTGCATGATACCATTGCAATGAATTTGAAACATAATTTAAGACATGGCGTCATGAGATATAATAAGATAAGTCTGTTGAAATTTTTCATTTAAGCACAAGAATGACTACTACTGAACTTTTTATTGAAGGTCTTTGTACACTCAAAACAAGGCAACAATTCAAAGGCATGTTATGAAACAGGAATATCAAATTTATAACGTAAATAATAGATTGGCTATCTCACTTGTATAGACCAATAT
>JAPDSC010026802.1:173062-196054 GCA_026290005.1 Latrodectus geometricus
TATAATGATGCAGATGTTAGTTATTATTATTTAGTTATGTTCATTTAAAAATTCATGTTCAAATATATTTAGATTTTACATTGGAAAAATATTTTCTTTATATTAAAATCTACCATGATTTTTTCATTTTTATTTTATTATGGTTTTTTCAAATTAAAAAAAACTTTAAAATAATTATTCTATATCTGGCATAATTTAAAACATGTTTCTATTGTGTTAAAAATTTTTATATAAAATTTTTTGTATTTGTATGTTAACAAAAAAAAACTTTTTTTGATTAATGTTTCATTTATTGCTGTTAAATCAATCATTCTTATTTTACTGGGAGACACAATTATCTCTGTTTAGATTTTATAATTTTAATTATAATTTAACATATTTAACTTTTATTAAATTGTAATATAGGCAGATATATTACATTGTTATTAGAAATATTTTGCTAATTTCAGCCAATAATGCGCAAAAAAATTATTAATTTCCTCCATTAAACCATGATAAGTTGTAGAAGTAATTTCAAAATTCAATAAAGAACTAATAAATAAATAATAAATTGATAAAATACCAATAATAAGGAACAAATTATATACCAAATTTTAAGTGTTAATAAAATATACTAAATTGTAAAGCCGCTGCGTATATTTAATTCTAAGCCTCTGACTGCTTGATTTGTAAACCAAAATGGCTTCAAAAATGTGTAATTTGTTTCAGGTATTTTGAAATTATATATTAGAGGATTGAAATATGCATATTTTTCTTTCCAGAAAATATTTTTTATATAGATTTTCATCAGGAGAATATAAGATGCTGAAGAAACCAAGTTCAGATGTTATCACAAAATTTTTTAATATGTTTTAATTGATTGGCATACATACTATTTATTACATAATATAAAAAAGTAAAATGTATAAAATTTTGAAGACCGATAAAACTGTTAAGACGCGGGATATGCTCTTCAATAGAGCAAGAAAAGACATGCCCGCGAAAATTGCGGATGAGCAAATTTTGTTATATTTGAGTTGCCCTTGAAAATTGCGGGATGCTCAATCAAAGGGTTGATACTGTTTATATCAGCTTCTGCACATTATGTTGAAAATTTAATCATATAATTTCACAAACAAAGATTGGATATATTCTTCATTTTTGAATTCTGGTTACTGATGATTCATTCCTAATTTTCATTAATATAATACGTATCTTTTATACCTGATTTTAACAGATAAAATAATGTTTATAACTTTTTCATGTTCTTAATTTAGTAATTGCGATTATGTTTCCCAATTTAAAAACAAACTCGTAAAGTAAATCCCATGACGAATATTTTAATTAAAAATTTAATATAATGTTTCATTAATATCATATCTATAATTGCTCACAAATAAATTACTGACAGTGTGAATTTTTTTTTATATTCATACATATCAATCATATAAGATGGACGAAGAACATTTATATTAAATAAGCACTTTTATTTTATTGCATTTCGTAATTACATTTCTGCATTAACTGAAAAACAAGAATTGTTGTTTTTCTACTGATATCAGATTTGAATACTATAAATAAGCTAAATTTATTTAATTTAGCATCATTTAATTCGGAACATAAAAATACTAACTTTTGTAAAACAAGCTTGAATAAATGCTTTCGGTCCAGAAGAAGTTCGAAATATTTTAAGAATGGTTCACTGCTATGTGTATTAACTAACCATTTGATGCTTGTTTATTATGATATTCCAATTCTAAAGCCTACTTTTTCAGAAAACACCATCGCAAATAAAAATTTCTGTAATTATTAAATTAAAAAGAATTTTAACAATGAAACGATGTATTTTCAACAAAAAAAATAAATTGTCATGTTCATGTTTATACATGCTTGTTTCAATGGATAATTTTAACAATTTTCTTAAGAAATTCTGAGATATTTTTACTATCCCAAAATGTTGTTATTTAACATATCGCAAATGTTTTCAGAAAATATATTATTTTTATTTGTCATACAATTCTATTTTAAATAAATGCTTTTTTGCTAATTTTCTGTTATTTTAAACTTACATTTAATTTTCTGTCAATATAATGATAGGCACTAATAAGAATTTTTCTCAATTTTTAATCATAAAAGTTGTTTTTGTTTGTAATAACATTTTTTTCGATGAAAATATTTAAGTAATCAATTTATTATTAAAAAAACTAAAATAATATCAAATTTGTAAAGCTAATATTTAGTTTATGAAATTTTGACGCAAAAAAACACCTTATATTTAAAAGCATTTCTTCTCATTTTACTTATTTTCCTTCGTATGTTTGATATTTAATTATTTGATTTTTTCTTCTTTGACTAAATTAATCTTATAATCAAATGTTTGTTTTTAAAACTTAATTTAATATTGATTAGACAAATTCAATTCGGTGTTGACTTTTTAAAGGAAAATGTATTTAATTCTTATGTGTCATGTTTCCATTTTTTAATTTTTATAAGTTTCATTTGCTTTTATTCATTTTTTATAAAAAATTCTTTGTTTTTCAATCTGATTATTTTCTTTCAATAGAAAATATTTTTATCTTAAAAGAAATACTTCAATTTTAATGCATTAGCTTAAAACAAATATGTGATCCATAAAATATTCACATCGAGTATTTTAACTATCTTAAGCAAATATTAATATTTATTCTCCCTAAATTGATAAAATAGATTAACAAGTCTTTAAGTTTATGGTTACAATTTTTTAGGAGTCAAAAAATTAGAAGAATCATTAATTAGAATGATAACCAAAATATATATTGGTCATGCCTTTGAAAATAAGGACTGCCAGGCATATAAAAGGTCGTAAAAATTTTGTATGTAGACAATAGCAATATGTTTTTCTTCAGAATAAATGAAAATGTTTGAAATTATAAACTTTCGGCAAAAGAATAAATAAATGCATGAAAAAAGATGACTGAATGAAGTTAGTTTATGTATAAAAAAACAAGCAATTTCAATTGCAAATTATTTTTTATTTACTTTTAATTTTTAAAATATCTACTTTTAATTTTTGAAATATAATTTTTTTAAATTCTGTTGAAATATATTATAATAAATATTTCCAACATTAATTTAAAAATTTGATAAAAGAATATATAGAATCATTTAAATTAAATGATATTTTCATCTATTACGAAGCAAAATTATTAATTAAATTAGTTTATTACTAAGCAAAATTAAGTTAAAAAGATTACTGTCATAAAAAACTGTTTTTCAGGGTCAAGACTATAACATCCGTTTGAATAACGAATGTGAAGTCAATTTCTTGTTGTCATTAAATTTATCTTAATCGTAACTTATTGTCCTTCGTCATTAACGTCAGATGACTTTCTTTTGATTTGGACTCATCATTGAAAAAAACCATACGTACAAAATTTTGATGACCATTTTTGGCACGTGGAAGATGTTACTGCTTTCTTTTTCATATTTACATATTTTCTGTTATTTGCTTCCTTCACGTTATTTCTTTTATGGACTCATGAAATTCCAATGTCAAAAGTACACTTTTCTTTGCTCATGTTGAGTCTTTTACACATTTAAGAGAAACTGTCAAAAACGCTGAAAAACATGCAAAAATCAATTATATATTAATATAACTGTTTAAGTATATTTTAATCAGACAATTTTGCTAAGGACCAACAACAAAAAAATGATCTATTTAAAAAAAGACAAAATTTGTACTGAAGCCTAAAATTCCCTTTTTGAAAATTCTTGCTTTAACAATATATACTTTTATTCTTGATAATTGACTGACTTTAACTTATGTCATATGTACTTTCTCCATTTATTCAAATCATGTAGAAAAATGAATTTCACCCCTAGCAAAGTATTTTGGCATACTTGTGAACTTTTAAAAGGACATTTATTTGAATTACATTTTTTATTGAAATGGAAATGTATTCCAGTATTATGATGACATTATCACTCAAAATAATTTTAATTATTAAGATAGATACAAATTTTTTTCTATATATATTGTGTCAGCATATATACTTTAAACATCTTGTTTTACTTTAAGCTCTTAAAATGTCAGCGTATAATTTAAACATCATGTTTGAAGAAATAATTAGAAAATTTTTTATGACATGTTGATGCTTATATATTTCTTAATAAATATATAAGCATCATAAAATAACTAAATATTTTATTATATAACATAATAAAATAATTGATTATTTTATAATGTTCGGCTTATATTTGATGGATTTTTTATTTGTTATACTATAAAATGTGTTTGGTCTCTTAAAAATTATATGAAATTTTTTACTGGGAAAGAATTATTTTTAATATGTCATCAAATGAAGTCTATTAAGTATGTATATTTACTACATTAATGTGTTAAACAAGAATTAAAATACGCTTAGTATTTGCAGTAAGTGATGCATTTTATTTTAATGAATATTGTTTATATTAAAATGGTAATATTTTTCTCTCTCTTCCTTGGCTAAAGCTTTGGTAGCAATTTTATGATATGTTCTATGTCCTAAAATATTTTCTGTAGTAAACTACCTCTTATGTAATATGAATAATATATGTTGAATAAATGGGCATTCTCCTATTGTGATATTTAATAGTCAATTTATACATTATTTCAAGTTGATGTTTCGCCTTTAGGATACCAAATATTTTTTTTTTCAAATTTATGATGCAGAATATTTAAGTTTCAGATTCTTTCTGTTAGAAATATACATTCATATCTGTTTCCATTTACTTGGATGAACTCAATGTACATATTATTAATAAATTTTTTTTTGTAATATTTATTTTCTCAACAAATACTTTTATAAACAGATTTCTCTGTAAATAATTAAGGGGAGTTTTATGAATGGAAAAAAAAATTAAAGCGTTTCTAAACTTCTTTTAACGGATATGAAGAAATACATTGAAAAAAAAATGTGTTATATGTTATATATCCTTATGAGAAGACATATATTTTAAAAGTGCATGAAAAAGAGTTGCTAAAATTATTTTTATAGAAGCCATTGATGAATGCATATAAGATGAATGTATATTATGTATTATATTCATGTTATATATTATAGATTCATATTATATGAATGTATATTTCTATTTTTTCTTATTACTCTAGGAAATAATTCTAAGCGACATATTAAGTTGCTTAAAAACATATTAAGCATGTATGATCTGAACTGTAAAATTAAAATATTTTTACTTATGATGAGCTTAACCAAGTTAAATTTTTAAATAATTTTTGCTTGAAAAAATTTCAATGATATAGTTTGAAATGTATTATAAGTTAAAATAAAATCATTTTTACATATTTTAATTTTAAATGATTAATTAATTTATTTGAAAATGTATTTATTCAATAAATGCATAAAATTTAAATTATTTGTTATGTTTATAAATTATTTTTTTTTTCATAATTTTAGACTCATTGATCAAACATGACTATCAAAATCGTAATGTATGTTAATTTATAAGCAGAAACACAGTTTTTATTCATTTCACAATCTCTCAGACATTATTGATTTTGCATAAATCTTAAAAACTGATCAATCAACTAATATAATAATAACAGATTAAAATCAAATATTGATTTAATTGTTGAACTTCGAACTCGTTTTTCTCTTTGATTTATAAACTAAAATTATTTTATTTTAAAATTGCATGTTTAAAAACATACTATTTGTTTCATCTAGTGCTAAATTATATTAACCTTATAAATAAACATTATAAAATACAAGCATCAATATTTTTTCACTCAAAAAGTATAATTTTTCCTTTTCTGCCAAACATATTCTAACAGAACATTTGTACCCGTGTGCTTATGGTGTTTTCTTTTTCAAATATTTTGTCGTTAAAGAGCAAAACGCTTAACTTTTGAGAGGTATTTAAATATTTGTTACAAAAAGACTTTGATATGAAGTTTTAAAAATATACTGTGTGTGCAACGCTTTCATCTGTTCAAGGTCATAAACCTGGAAAGCTTCCAAACACCCGGATTTAATATCATGCATATTATAAGCAGAAATGCAGAACTCGTTCCAAAACATTTGATTCTAATGATCACAATCCTATCACTGAATCACAAGAAGAAAAATGCTCAATAAGCTTGTTTAGATGCTTAGTTTAGATAAATGCCTAGAAAAAGACCAAAAAACATAAAAAGTTTGATTTTAGATTTTTAACTAAAATTATTTTATGTTAGAAGTGAATGTTTAAAAATCATCTAATAATTCATTTCATCCATTGTCCAAATTATATAAACAAAAAATTACGTTTTATGGTAATATTTAATAATAAGCAAATATTAATACAAAAAATTTAACTAAAACTTTTTCAAATAATATTTTAAAATAAATTTGCTATTTTGTGGTTCCAAATAAATTTATGTTTTTTGAAAATTTGAAAAAAATAAAGTATTGATCAAGTGTTTGAGATTTTTGTAAAATGTATGCTTTAATTATTTAATATATATATGAATGAATGAGTTAGATTAAATATATGTAAGTTGTGAATTTTGGAGATTTTGTAGTTGAGATTTGCACTCCCAAAATGAAGATCCGAGGTTCATTCTTTTGGCCTGAAAAAGTTCAACTCAGCGTATTATCATCACTTTAGCTGGTAATTAAAATTGCGTACCAAACAAGCTTGGGAACTAAACACTACAGGTTTTCACCTTAAGCTCATCAAATTAACTGGGGCATAGTCTTCACACCCTAGTACCCTCGGTCATGAAAACAAATATGGGCACTGTAGCCCTTATCTATTATATCTGCAGTCACACCACAAAATTTAGTATTAAAATAGTTCCTTACATTTCAATTTTGCCACAATGTGCCATTTTTTTTTAGAAATTAAATAATGAGTATATTTTAAAATGAGTGAAATGTTTCTAATTTCTTAAAAAAAATCTAAGTTCTTCAATTACTAATATATTCTTTTTAATGACAAGTAAGATATGATAATGAAAAAAAAATATCTATAATATACAATTACCTATAATAATGAAAATAAAAAATTAGTGAACTATTGTTTATAAAACTTCTTCAGTTATTATGTAATTTTTTTTTCTCAAATTATCACAAAATGGCTTAAGTATCCCTTAAACCACCTAATAGTTCATTTAAACAATTATTATATGTATTATTATAAGTTTTATATTTTAGTGAAATCACAAGGAAATTATTTTTAGGCATTTAAACATCAATTTTTTTAATTCATCGAGATAAATTTAAAGTAAAAATATATCAATGTTACATGAGTAAAGAAATGAATAATTTTTTTTCTTTTACTAAGATAATGTATCTGGTAGCTTAATAGTTTGCATCAAAGTTTAAAAGTAATTATAAATTTAACTGCTGCTGCTCTTCAAATGCTTCAATTTCCAATTAAAATTAAAGATTTGCATTTTTAGATAGATATTTTCTCTTCATTTTCTTACAATGGTAATTCCAATATATTTTCAAAATAGATATTTCTTATCACTTAAGATAGAACATTTCTGTAATAAACTTTAAAATGTTAAACTTTATGAGCACTAAAAATAACAAAAGATAATCTGATCAAGAAATTTAACATTTCACTTTTGATAATCATTTAAAAATTTTATTTTTTTTAATATTTTCTTCTTCAAAGAAGAAAGAAAACAATTCGCTAATTATAAAAGTTTGTTATTTCTAATGGTTACCAAAATGCATTGTTAGCATAATTGGAACTTCTTTGAGTTAACGCAATTTTTTAGCAAAATAAAAATCTATATTTTAATTTAAATGTAAGACAACTACTAATTGGCAATTACTTCTCTTTTTTATACAGAATATCTCACTTAGCAATCATTAGTTTTCTAATTTTTTTTCATTTCTTTTTTTAAACTAATTTTTTTGTGCTTGATTCAAAAAAGAATCTGAGATTCCCACCAAGAACAAAAGATAATTTAAGAAAGAAAGTATGCATTTCTCCTTTCCTTTAAAACTCGTAATTACACTAAAAAATATTCAAAAAGCATAAAACTTTGTTGATTTGAAAATAGCATTCTAACTGAGTGTGATATATCTTCAGCAATTAATCGTCCAGAAAATAATGCAAAAAAAAAAATAGTAATAAGGATAATGAAAAATTCTAATTTTTTTTTTATTTTAAATGGTTTTCGAAATGACTCTCTTCGATCTCAAAAGAAGATTCTCAACTCTTGATAAAACTACCAAGATATATTTTTCTTGTGAGCCTAGTTGCTTCAATTTTTTTTATTAAATTAATTACTAAAATTTATGATTCTTCGTTTTTAATTTAATTACTTCTTAGATAGGAATTTTTGCATTTGAAAGTTATTTTACATGTAAGATCAGAAAAGTTACAATACTATACATACTACATAAAATAATTAGTGTATTTTATGTACAAATTAGGTAAGGAATCAGATAATCTTTAATAATTAATGCTGCTTGACTTGGGCCTCATAAATTTGTCAATCTTAAAACCCATCAACAATTTCATTAAATATTTACTATGCACAGAAAATTTAAAAATTTTATATCACCAATTAATTTTAGATATTTTTTTTAAATTTAAAGACAATTTATTAAATAATGTAAGACAGACATGTTTAATAAAAAATAAATTAGATAAAATTTAGTATTTTAAAAGAAAATTCCAGCAGATTCTTTCACATTAAAATATAAATGTTATGCACTTAAATTGTTTACATTGTTCATGTGGATGAAAAATATCTTTTACGTTTAAAATTTAAGATACCACTGATATTCATTGTACTGGGTAACTTTGAGTTTATTTGCAGGAATAGAACAGGAAGACAAACAAATATTTTTGGAACTCTAGAAATACTTAATGTTAAAATCAAATATTGAAAATTACTATAAATATTCTATTTCAGGATGATATTCTGTTGTAATCATAATAATACTTATATCTGTGAAGTTTTAAAATTTGATGCAAGACATTTAATGTTTTGTTTTTAATGCAATACTTGTTTTCATGAATATTACCCTTGTATATTATATTTTGAAAAATACTAAAAAATAATTATCAACTTTCAAAATTACTAAAATTTAAAAATATTACATAATTAAAATTGCTCAAAAAAACAAGTGAAGTTAAGTGTGTCTTGTATATTGTTATAACCACATCTTGGGAAAGAGGATGATATTAAAAAATAGTGATATAGTGTAGAATATTAGCAAGAATATATCGATAATTCTCATTAAACTTTTATTTTAAGACTGTGAAAACTATTGAGACATCCAATCATATCATTTCAAATTATATAGACATCCATGTATGTTTGAAGGTTGGCAGGAATCGGAAAAATGAAAAAGAAAGTGTTTGCTGGTGTTTAAAAAATATCGTTGTTATTCGATATGAAGTAATTTTTGGTTATAAACAATGCACCACTATTATTTCTTATAGATTTGATCAGTTTTTAATATATCTTGAATTACTCGTAGATTTCACACCATTATTATATTCACGATTCTTTAAAATGAATGATGAATAGTTACTTTGGAATAAATGGTAATAACATCCAGCACCTGCCGTCATGGTTTTGTAATTACAAGATACTTATCATAGGTATTCATAATAATAGCTATATGACAAACATTGCATTTTTTCAAGTAATTACTCATTTCTTATATAACTATTTTATTTCATCGATATCAAATATCGATTCTTTAAAATGAATGATGAATAGTTACCTTGGAATAAATGGTAATAACATCCAGCACCTGCCGTCATGGTTTTTTAATTACAAGATTCTTATCATAGGTATTCATAATAATAGCTATATGACAAACATTAAATTTTTTCAAGTAATTTCTCATTTCTTTAATAACTATTTTATTTCATCGATATCAAATATCATATATTTTTTTGTTAAAGAAACATTTTCAAGAGTTTCCAATGTTTATTATTTAATTATTATTTTCAATAAAAGTTAGAGAGTAATATATTTTATCGGGAGTATAGTTTTCTCATATGACTTTGACTGGAATGAAAACTTCACTTACTGATTCGAAATGTGTGAAAACTTTCGAAAAATGCGAATTTTTAAATAAAATAGAACAAAAACAAAATTGATATTATAATTACTCTGTTAAATGATTATGTAAGTAATACAAATATTTTATTTGTTCTTAATTCATGCCCAACAGGAGAAATACCATGTTTTCAATATTATTTCATTGATATAATTTTTTAATATTATTTCATTGATATCTTAATGTTATTTGTAAATGCTTATAGCTTTTAACATTAACAATCCTAGCAATCATTGTAGTTAGTTTATTTATTATAATCAATTACTGTCATTAAATAACATTAATTACATTAGAATGTTATTGCAGACAAATGTATTTAGTAAGAAAATTACAAAATGAAAGATAATAATCATTTCGGATTTAAAAATATCATTGAAAATATCGTTACTACTTCAAATTCTAAACATTCCTATACTTTGACATTACATTGTACACTTTTATTTTAATTTCTACAGAATATATATACTACAGAATTGCATATCTGTTATTTATATAGATAGCTTACTGTGGAAAATTTAGAAGGAGGAAGGTTTTCAGAAGTTTATTTTAAATAAAAGTATTACATTTTAATCATGTACAATGTGTTTGTTAATTTATTTATGTATCTGTTATTGTGAATAAACCTCAATTCAATAAACTTTGATAAAACTTACTAATCTATCAAAGTACTAGTGGCAACAAGAACATAGTTGTTACAGACTGGCGACACGAATAATGAATTGGGATATGAAATACCAGCTGCCATGAAATATATGCAGAATTCCCCTGTTCTCGAATTAATTATATTGTGATTTGTCTTTAGATACAAATTTGTAATTGATCCAGTGTTGGGAACTGTTATTCAGAATTTCGTGAAGTAGATAATTTAAAATTATTGTATATATTTTTAAATTTAGCTAATGAATTCATATTCGTAAAATAGAGTTTAAGTATTGAGTAATTTTAAAAAGAAGGAAAATTATTTCCAGAAAAATTATTTATAATAATGTGAAGATCATAAATTGGTGTTTATTATTAAAAATGAGCTTTTTTCATGTCTAACAATTTAAACAGCAAAAACTTAACTTTAATTAGAACATTGCGTACTTTATTTAGTATATGTTAAGCGGATGGAAGAAAAATTACATTAGAATATTAATTTAAAAATACAAAACAATTTTTGTATAAAAACATATCAAATATTGTTATATTTTTCTCACTAATTTTATTTAAAATTACGTTCATAACGTTATTAATTAAATTATTTCTCTAACTATATTTTTTCAAATGTATACTTTAGAAAAGTTATTTAAAAATATTCCATCACGAAATATAAATAATTTAAAGAAACAGAAAAACGTTTTAACAAAAAATTGCATTATTTACTTTTTTTGCAGTTTATCACAGTTATACTTTTAAATATTTTCCTTGTATTAACTGTTAAAATTATCAATTTCTTAGAGCCAGAAAATATTTTTCTGTTTATAATTACACACATATTTGAATTCCATTTAATTAGACTTGAACTAGTGAAAAAATTAGTATTAAAACCGAAATTCGAATTACTTATATATACGAGAGCTTAAAAATGATTATTTACAAAACTTAGTAAAGTAATATTCTAAATGATTAAAAAGTATTTGTTTAGAATTATATCTTATATCAATAATGTAAAATTAAACTGAGCAGCAATGAAACTAAAATTAAAATTTTTTAATTTTAACTATTTATTATTAATTTATTGTTTAAACTATTATATAATAGTTTAAACAATAAAATTATATTTAAACAGTAAAGATTTAAAGAGTAATGGTATGTGATAAAAATAAGAGTACAATACTTTAAATTGCTCTGCATTCGCTTCCCATAAATTGAGGCAGAAGGCTGCTTATTTCAGAGACAGCTAGATTAAAAAATATCAATATGTTGAATGATTCAAATAATACTTTAGCATTAAATATTTTTCATTTTAAAATATTTAAAAATTAATGACAAGTAAGCATGAAAATAAAATACAAAGAGAAGTTATGTTTCACATTTATGCAATTTTAGTTATTTTAAGTTGTATAATACATTCGGAAATAGCTGTCAATACTAGTCTTCCCAAGTCTTTTTTTAAATCCATTGCCCAAAAGAACATAATCACAGAATGGAACTCAAGTTTTGTCTCCTCTCCCAATTGTAAGTGGACTAAATCTTTTTTCCCTACAGTTTTCTTCAGAATTAAGAGCCACTGGTTCCATACTGACTTTAAAATTACCCAATTCTTCACTGGACATGGGAAGTTCAATAGCTACCTCCATCGTTTTCATATCAAAAACAGTGACGTATGCAGCTGCAACTCTGGGATTGACAATCCTTCTCACATTCTTCTTGAATGCCCATTGGTCTCACAAGAAAGGAACGAGCTTCGCAAATACTTGAATAATAGATGGCCCCCAATTTTGTCGGACCTTGTGAAGAAAGAGACTTTTGTACTTTTCAAAAAATTTATCCATTGTGTAATTTAACTTCTTTTTTTCCCCTCTTGTATATATATATATATTTATTTTCATCTCATGATTTGTCTTTAAGATAATATGTTGTGCATTAGTTGTACCTTCGGGCCCTGTGTGATATTCCTTGGTGCACAGGGAGATAATTTTGTTTTCTCAAATAAAAAAAAAAGAATAGCTGTTTCTTATTCGAAAAAACAACAATTTGCTTAAGAATTTAAATTTAAAGAAACAAAATAAAATTTTATAAATGCTGAAGAAAATATTTTGAAATGATAAATACATTTTGACTCCATGTGAATAATATGATTCGCATTGAAATGATGTTTAGTCCTTAAAAAGATCTATTTAAATACCTAATTCTATTTTACACTTTAAAAAGTGAAAACGACTTTTACAAGTTTTACTTTATTATCATATAATAGTCAGAAATATTATCATTTTCTCACAAGCTGGAAAGTTCCCCTTGCACTTTAACTTTGTCATTAATTTAATAAAATCTGTAATCTATTTCTGCAAAATGGTAAGCTTAAAATTTTCTTCTCCCTGTAATTTCAATTAATAATATATTTTGTATAATTTAGAATTTATAGAATTGCAAGAAATTAAATTTTTATAACATTTTATATAAATTAAATTTAAATTCAATTGATTAAAACCTTAAAGAATCTATATTTACACATATAAATTTTAATAATTTTAAATTTATAATTTTTTAAATCCCTTCCCTTCTGTAAAAAATGAAAAGTTAATGTAAATTTTGGGAAATTTTTTTAATTAATTATACGACGTAAACATTAAAAACTGAAATTAAGTTAAAATGAGGTAAAAAGATAAGTGAAAACTGTTATAACTATTTTGGGATTTAGATACGTAACTGGCCTAAAATATCTAAGCAATTTTAGTAAAGAGTTGACTCATATAAGCTAATTACTGCAAATGTGCTTAAAGAATTAAACAGTTTCATCTTTTTAGCAATGTAATCTTGTATACCTAGTTTAAGAAATAAGTAATTTTTCAAAGCATATGTGGTCATATATATTAGAAAGTATTCAGAAATCAATCAGGAGCGGGAAAATTATGCCCTCGAAGAATGGAGCATATTGCACCAATAAATACTTAAAAATATCTTTAACGCAAAATTAATAAATTAGAATATAAAACTAAAACTTTTATAATTGGATCCAATGAAATTTTGAAGGTGAATTTATTCATAACTTTTTTTTTTACTTATAAGATTAGACATGATATGTACTTTCCAATTTTATTTTTAAAGTTGCTTTTGAATAAATTATTAATGTTTACCGGAATGCGGGAAGACGTATGACCATATAGAATTCCATATGACAGAATTAAATTGTATTTCAAAACATATTTCTATAAAAGTTCAGTTGCTTAATTTTTTGGTTGTAATTGTTAGCATATATATTAACAGTTCGTTTTTAGCCTATATTTGGAGAATTGACTGTATTTTTAAATTCATAATTTAATCTATTTTGTATCTTTATGACAATAAAATAATAGTTTGTAAATAATACCAAATGTCCAATTTGTATAATATTTTGTTTAAAATATTTTAAAGAAAACAAAAACGGCTCACAATAAATATTATTAAATTAATCAGTGTGCCATGATAACATTATTTGGTCCTGTAAAAGAACTCCATGATTTCTCTTTGGAAAAAATAATAGGTTTGGTTTTTCTAAAGGTTTGTAGAAACAAACATACTGCCAATTTCCATAGCTTCTTTCTGCGATTATGAAAATTTAAATAATGTCTAAACTATGTAATTAACAAAATCACAAAGCCCATATTAATATTTTTAATGAAGTTAAATTTTAAATCTTTAGTTTTAACAAAATTTTTGTGTGTTTGTAAATAAAAATGTAAAAACGCTTGCAAAATTAAACATTTCATAGAGAATAGCAATATATTAAAGTTCAAGAAAAGCTATATTAGATTTATATTTTTTAAAAAAAGAGAAAAAAGGCAACAGTTTCTAAGATTTTCTTTTCTCCGCAACTTGCTTTTATATCCGCAGAAGTTTGAATTTTCTAAGGATGTATCAAATGTTAAGTCTTCCTCTTAAAACTGAATTATAAATGCCCTTTCTTTTCTATGCGCATTAAAAAGCCATCAATTGAGCAAATAGTAGGTCATTAAACAAAGAATACTAAAAAAATATATACATACTATATATATCTTTTTTCTTGCTGTCATATTTAGATTTCATTTATTTGTAATTCTTAGGATATTCATATAATAAATTAATATTTTTTTCTAATATTAAAGTAGCCTTTAAAGTTTTAACTATTGAATCCATAAAATTTAATTATTTTTGTATGATAATTAGAATAATTTCGTATTTTTTTCTTGAATATTTCAATTATTTCAAATGAAATTGAAGGAAGTTCTTAGTAATTAGACGAGAAAAAATGTACAACTCTATAGAAAACCAAATGCGGTTATCTTAAATATGATTAAGACATTAAGTTCTGTAAGTGTAAAGCTTACATTCTTTTGCCCTGAGAATGAGAAAAAGCAAACGGTGACTTTGGTAAGCTAATCTAATTTAGCTTTATTTGAAGTAATAATTGCCTTTAAGGAAGTCAATAGGGAATTCATGCTTCCTGAGTTAGTAATATTTTTATATTCAAAATTGATGTAAAACATGCAAACTATGCTATTCATGTTTGTGAATTTATTAATTTGTTTATATTAAAACCATTCTCTCACATAATATGGCATAATTAAGAAAAGCAATAATTACACATTTTTCATTATCATCGCATAAGCTAATAAGAAAATATGTTAAGCTAACAAAATAAATTAAATTTATATGAATAAAATTCCTATCATCATTTTGAAAGTAAATAAATATAGCATTTAAGAAATGTATCAGAATGTTCAGCACTTACTTCAAATCTTTAATATTTTAAATATTTTTTCTACATATACTGTTGTAATAATAAGAAATAAACTGTCATTTTCAAGATTATTGTCTAACTGATCTTTATGAAATGTATATAATTTTTCATTTAAAAACTATAAACATTGCTACAGAAGTGTGAAAGTATATCCACAATAAATTAGTTGAAATATTTAAAAGAATAAAAATTATGCATTCAATTGTGAATAATCAAATTTTAGTTATCACTTAAAAATTAATGTCAATAACATATTATTCAATAATTTTTTTGCATATTAGTTATTTAATGTTTAAATCAGAATAACAGTAAGACATTTTTGATGTATAAAGGAAACACAACGTATTTTCAATAATTTGACACGCATATAACTGTTGGATATTATTTCTTTAACTATTATTTTAAAAAAGAATTTCAATAGTAAAACAAAGTTTCTCTCATGGTACAGAATTGATTCTACAATATTTCTACTCACCAAAAAAAACTTCTTTTTAACAGCTGCAAGTTTTTTACTAAAATATAAATGACGTTATAAAGATTTTTAATATTCCTTGAAATTGTACAGTAAAAATAAGTACTTTCCATTTTCCAATAATTACCATCATAAAATTTTCTTTAAAAATCCTGCTTGATTTAAGCAGCATTTAATAAACTACCCATGGATCTCTGAAATAAAAAGGCAAAGATGGAAATTTAACATTTTGTTAAGAATTATTCTTCCAATTAGTGGCAAACACATGAATCAGTAAAGAATGACAGAAGACAATATTGTCCGCGTTCCTTTTAAAAAAATGTGGAAAGCAGAAACGTAACTACTGCTTTGTTGTAGTTAATGATTTCTGATTTCTTATCATAATTCTCATTAATCTTATATAACATAACATTACTTTATATATATATTTATAAAAAAAAATATATATATATATATATATATATATATATATATATAGTAATGTTAGTAATGTTAATAAAGAAAAGAAAATTAGCATGCATGCACTTTAGTACATGTAAGAAATTAACATTATAGTGAAAATATGTACCTAAAATGCTGTAACATAACATGCGTGCTAAAATAGCAAGTAAACTATGACATTTCGTATTTGATATCTAAGATAACAACATAGTTATTTATAATGTGTGAGCTCCTAGATAATTATGTACATTATATTCTCCTAATTATGTTGACAGTTGTCAATGAATAAGACTGGTTTCTTTTTAATAAAGTATCAGAGTATTTTGCCTATTATCCCAGTTATTATAGAACAACAAGAAATGGAATTTTTGTTTCTGCATAGGGTTTTGCAGTGATGTGTATTTAAGAACTTTCTTAGTCCATTTGATGCATGGATGCAGAAGACTATGTAAAAAAGATTCTGAAAGGATAAAATATGCCACGTGTTCAATTGTGTTATCACATCTTCTGATGGTTAAATTGTTTATTACATGGTGTCATATTGCTACAATATTGTGAAATGGACTTTTATATTGGTCATGCAATTTGGACTGCTTGCTTCAATCAATTAATAATTTTTTGATATCTATAAAAATAATCAATTTTTATTACATAAAAATGCTCATTTTGGATGTTTTTATGAAGATGATGAATTATTAAATGAAGTTATCCTTTGTTTAAAAAATTAATATTTATTAAATTTTCAGAATTGTAAAATAATCTGTGCATTTTATTGTGTATCATTACTAAGCGATTTCAATTCTAGATAATATTTTAATAATATAAACATAAAAATGACACTTGTGATTTTAAAATGTTTGAAATGCATTTCATTGGAGATCAGATTGCAGAGTCATCGCAACAATTATTGAATTTTTAATGAAATTATATATAATGCATAGTAAACCGGAATCGAGAATTTTCTTGAAAAGCACTTTTATAAAATACATTTTGTGTCAGAATGAAATATATAGATGGCCTTCAAATTTATGCAAATAATAAATGGTTAATTCATCGGAATGTGACTTATGATCGATTATATTGCACTCGTGCGTTTAGAAACATGCTAGAAAATTGACATAATTCGTGCACTTCATTGAAACGGAAGAGGGTAGAGAAGTTTAGTTTGACAGGTGGTCATTACTCTTAATCACATAGGAGTTAAATGACAGCTGTAATTACATGTATTGGAATTTACATTTAAATTTAGATAATTCAAATACGAGTATAATCTGATTTTCATTAAGTAAAACGATGAGAAATCTTCACTTTTCTTTGAATTAATAGTATAAATTTTATTTTAAAGCTATGATTTTAGTATTTCTTCTTATTATTTTTTTCGTATTTTTTATTTTTATTATTATATTTTTCTACTCTCAATCCTATTAATTAATTTTTAAAATATATTAATAAATTATTTATTAGTAAATTGACATTTATTAACATTGCATTACTGCTGTTGTATAATTCGTATGCATGCAATAATTTAAATTTCACTTAGTTATTTAGACAATCCAATATCAACCTGGAACTTCTTAATTTATTTGGTTTTTACGTAAAAAAAAAAATTCCCACATTTTCTCCATTATCAAATTTTTAAAGTTTAGTACAAAATGTTTAGAATAATGTTTATAAATATATTGAATAAAAAGAACTGCGTAAGGGCATAAAATATAAATTTTCACAAGATTATTGAATTAATGCAATTTTATTTTTTACTTTAATTCTCTTTAATGGGAATGAATGATATATACTAGTATTCTTTTACACCTATTGATTTAGGACCAAATAAAAGAGTTGCTTCTAAGAAATTGTGTTTTGCTGGCAAACACAAATTTATCAACATTTTAGCCCATCAAGGAGATTGCTTTCCTTAAGTAAGTACGTGTGTTCAAATCCCTAGTACGAAGGGATATTTATTCTTTTTGTTTTTCTCCTCTTCTACTTTTACTTTTCTAATCCCTAGAGGCAAGCAAACAGAATAACCCTATGAGCAGCTGTATCATACTTTTCTCTTCTTTATAAACATGAACTGAAAAAAACCATACCTGCTAACCTTGTGTCCTTTCTTTTTGGACACGTAGCTCACTAAAGACCTCAGTGTATCAATCAGCTGGTACCTAGCTATAATCGTGAATTTATGTTATGGTATCAAGTGAAGTGGTCACTTTCTTGGGATTGTCGTTAACGTTGCCCACGCGTATTACTCACAGCTACATTTGTCGACTTGCATCATGGTAAACGCCGAAACTAGAAATGTATAGAATCAATATTTGAAACCCCTTCTTAGACTTTATAATTGATAAGGCAGTCGAACACGAATCTTTACAAATATCTTATTGCTTAGATCTCACGTGGCTAACAAGTACAACAGTGCTCTATGAGACATTTTGTCCCTGGTTCAATCTTAGATATTTTTTTAGCATTGCTATTTTGTTGATGAGAGTTTTTACTTCTGCATTCTTATAACTAATGATAATTTTTTTATATTTAATGGTAACTGTCTGATGACTTAGAATTTATATTAATATTAGATATTTGTATCTGATATATTATATTTATATCTAAGTAGTTATATCTGATGATTATAATTGTCTGATGACTTTATCTGATAACTCAGAAATTATCTTTTTCAAGAAATGAGCATAATTTGGGAAAGATTAAAATGAAATAATTTGAAAATACTTCACATTCACATTTTCTAAAGAGTACATGTTTTTGATGACACCTATATAATAAGATATAAAGTACTTTAAAAAGAAAAATATTAAGAAATTACTCTTGCGTATTATATTAAAATTTTGATTTTATTTAAGATGTTAGAATGATGTTGTTGATGTCGTTTCTAATCTCAGTACCATCTAGCAGAGCTAGACGATGCCCATGAAACTGAAAATGTCTAAAAACAGTTTAGCATTCATATCACCAAGTTAAATAGTTTTTTTGTCAGCGCGGTCGAACAGTGTCCTTGGTTAGAAGGGTTATACCGAATGAAAATATTAATAATCATTCTTCTCCAAGCAATAGATATTCCCTAAATATATAAATTCAAATTTTCATCAGGAAAAGATATTTTCTGAAAGTTAACGTCTCTAATAAGAAAGGCCAGGCCACCACCGCCTCCATAGGGTCAGATGTGAGAATGAAAATTATAAAGTCATTTGATTTCCAGAATATACCGATTTCTAATTCAAAATTTGTTGAACAATTTAGTAAAAAATTTTTAATTTATTTTTATTTTTCTTAATTTATCGATAAAATTTACAAATTCTGCATACGTTCAAATTGTTTTGCTAATGTTATTACTAAAACATTAAATGATATAATTAGAAGCTACACAATATTTTTTTCTTTAAGATAAAATAAAACTCAAGCCAAATAATGTATTTAGGCAAACTTTATACAAGTGCATTAATATAATGACATTTTACGTAAAACTTTAAAAGAAACATAATTATATCTTTTATTTTATTATGATACAAAACGAAATATTGATATATTTGAAAAGTAACTTATGGATATTTCAGCGACATTTATGAACGTTTAAACAATCCAATGAAATAAATAATCGTTAAAAAGGAAAAGTGTTAAATAATTATATTTTTGTCTTTCAATATGTGTAATTTAATCATTAAATTTTAGAATGTTTGTGGTTTTATGGTGGAACCATTTTTAAAAGTATAAGATATTTATTATATAACTATATAATTTTGTGACAAAAGAAATGTATCGATCAGGATTATTGAAAAGCCAAAGGAATGATTGTGAATACTGCCGATCTATTTTCTTTCAAATAACGTAGTAAGGTTCTTGGCTTGATGGAAGGATTCTTTTATAGTGAGGATAATGACTTGGTGTATTGAATTTTCATTTCTGAATTTTACTTAATATGATTATGTCGTCCTATTCTCTGAAATAGAAACAGAACTGCCCCAACTTCTTCACTCAGTTTTGGGCCAACAATGAAAATATTTATATTGTCTTGTTCATGTATGGATATATTGTTTTTTTTACGAGAGAGATGTTCTGGACTCTAGTTGGAAACGACAATGGATTGTGTTTATACTAATCTTTTCTTCTGTGTATTTTGGTGGTTAAAGAGACTGATCAATGACAGGGATAAAATGAAGAGCTGATCAAACGTATTTAGCTTTATCATCATACTAAAACGAAATAATTACTTGTAATTATGAAATAATTACTCGCTGGTGATGTTCCGATAGTACCAGTGATGTGTAGTAAAAAAAAATACGTTGGATGATTTCTAGTTTTAAGCAAAACTTCCTAGCGAGAATGTCCCTAAACTGAATATCCATAGCAAAGCTTTGGCGATCAAAATTCCACAAATGTCTTGTATAGCATGATATAAAGTTTTTTAGAGAAACCTCATTTGTTGCCTGATATTCTGCTAAATCTTTCAGACACTTGTACTTCCTGTAGCCTTGTGAAATAATGGAATTAAAAAAATTAATTTTTCATTGAAGAACTAGCGCTTTTTTTATATATAATTTCTTAGTAGGATCTATGGGCAACATTTTAGTTCCTCTATAAGTGGTTGTTTAGTCATCTCTAAAGAAATCTGAAGATCATGTTAATCTCCTCAGTGAATAAAATAACTCAGGGCTTTGGTTGCTACATTTTCTAGTTTCTTTATATTTCGTGATCCCTCCATGAAAGTGAAGTCATCTAGGAAGACTTGCAAATTAACATAACTTTTTGGGTACAAATTTTATCCAGTTCTGTTTAAGAGAAATGTCTGCCACCTGGTTCTTGACAATAGGACCATTGCACGAACCAAGGGGGCATCCAACTTCTTTTTTTTGTTATAAGTCCAGAGTTTGTAGTATATCCAACTGTTTTTACTCTAAGTGACTAAAATGTAATTCCCTAATGTTTGTAAAACAGTTGGTGGAGTTGCGAGTATGCTTCTTTTTAAGATGCTGTATCGAATCAAAGGCTATTTTTTATTTCTATTGTATTAAGTGATATTTGTAGACTTGAGAATTTATGAGATTCAATGGTATTTTTTAAATTGAAGAGAGCTTGGTTTACTGATATTCTTTTATGAAAACCAAAGTGCCTCGAATGAATAAAATTATTTTTAAAGAAAAAAAGTCAAATTATTCCTGGTAAGTTTCCTCAAGAGCTTTCCAACTATCGGTAAAAGTGAGATTGGCAGATTAGACTTTATGTCATTCATTGACTAATTTTTTTTTTTTTTTTTTTTTTTTTTTTTTTTTTTTGTAGAAAACAATAATCACCCTTTCCTTTTAAGCATTTAGGAAAGTACGAGATTTTTCAATACATTTGTTAAAAAATTGAAGAAAATAGGAAAAAAAAATGTTTATAATTTTAATTTTTATGTTTCTATTCCATAAAATCTAAGAGCTTTCCCATCTTTTTAGCATTTGGTGGTTTCTACAATTTGTTCTTTGATTAATAAAATTTCATTAGAAGTTTGGCTGGAATTATTGGAAACAGTATCGGGGAAGGATGGGAAAAAGACAATCTAGGATATCATTTTAAATATCTATTGAACAAACTTTAGGGTCTCTTACATTTTGAATAAACATTTAAAATAATATCATAAACGTCTTAAGAATTTTTCCGAAGAATTTGCCGAAAGAATTAAATGAGGCACTACAGAGTCAAAAACAATAATCCCACTATATTATTATGTTTTGAATAGTTTATAAAACAAATATAATTTTAAGTGCCTAATAGCTCTTTTGAGTCAAAATTGCGTTCACTGAAATATTGATGAACTGAGAATGATTGTTTTCTTTAATAATTTTAACAATTATAAATTGTTTACATTAAATTTTAGTATCAAACAGTAAAAATATTAATTTCATAACAAATCAATGAGTTGTTAAGAAGTCTTACTATCATAAATAAAAGGAATTCTTTAGTTGTAAATTCTTAGACCATTTAGCACTTTACAATGGGAATGTTTACAAATTTTTTTTACCAATAAATGAATTATATCGAATAAATTTAATCTTATAATAGTTGACTTTTATTAAATTTTATATATGATTCAGTGGTATAATATCTGTTAATGTAGTGACAGGTTATGTTAATCGAATCAACAGTTCTATCTTAATTAAATATATTTGGCTAAAATGAATACAATTTATTTCAGCATTGCAATACATTAAATGTTCTGTAATCTTTTCAATAGTTTAAATTATTACCATATTATAATATAGGAATTTATTTTGAAGATTATAAGTACGCATTCATTTTCCATTTTTTATTTATATATTAAGGTGATTGTCTGTATGTATATATAAATCATATATATACTATCAGTTATGTATTTGCAGATTTTGATATAAAATATTTGTTCAAAATTTCATAAAACAATTTTATTTAATTTATCATATAAAGTTTAACTATATAGTCACAAAGTCGGATGTCAAATATAAGTTAGTTACTCAAGGTAAATTTTTAATAGTGATTTCTAAATGGGGACGAAGAAATTTTATAAAAAACAATATAATATTTTACTTATTAGAATACAATATTGTGTCAATGTTATACTCTTGGTAAGTATATACAATTTTTAATAACACACACACATACACACACAGATATAT
>JAPDSC010026802.1:196454-210258 GCA_026290005.1 Latrodectus geometricus
TAATACATATATATATATATATATATATATATATATATATATATGTATTAGAAGTAGAAGTGAATTTTCCATACTTTATTAAATTGAATGCTTGAATTACAGATGTTGGTAACGAAAGAATTATATCGAAGAAAATAAAACAATAAGTTTAAGTGTATGTATGATATTTTATATTAATCGACATAATAAGGCAAAATAATAAAAAATATTTCTCATCCATAAATTTATAAAATAGAAAATAGGAATAGAGGAATAAAAATTTAAAAATTGTATATACTATTAAAAACAATTTTTTTCTGTTCTTCAGTGGAAGTGTTATGTTTAATCATCTCTATATTAAAAACATTTTCTGTAACATCTTTTTCATTAAGAAAATGTTCACATATTTTATGTAAAAAGACAATATTACTTGTCATTTTACCTTTTATCAAAATTCTGTATTGAAATTGAGTTTCAATGAAAGATACTTACTGTGCTGTAAGAAAGAATATGGACAACTTTATGTTTTATTCTATGACAAATAGTTCTTCGGAAAATGATAAAGGCTTATTCAAATGAGAATTCACTTTTGTTAAAGTAATTTCTTTACAGGACCAATTTCAAATTCTACCGAGGGAGATCTAAGCCTATCCACAAAAAAATAAGGAATAATATAAATATATTTGTTGCCTAGAAATACATTTCGTTTTGATAATTTTAAGATCATAATAATAGTACCGTATAACTCAATTTTATATAGTTTTCTTCATTTTGCAGCATTACTAACAATGTGCGTGTAGATACTGGTATTTCCATTATAGATTTTTTAAGCTGTTTTTACTCTTCTTTTTTTATGTTTTAAAGATTTTTCACTATTTTTTGATATTATGCCTGGATAACTGTCATTATTTTTTCTATAAGAACTGTTAAGGTTTACTTTTCATTATATTGAATGAATACAAAATGAAAACTTCATAGACATCCTAGATACCATTTGCTATAATAAATTATAAAAATGAAATGACAACTTACAAACAAATAATAAATATCTATGTTTTCGTTGTACTTAATTCTTTCTAAAGAAATGGAGGGCTAATTCCTTTGAAATTTATAACACATAAAGTAAATATTGAGAAAATAATATATTCCATTAATTTTTTAATTACGTTATGAACAAAATGTGGTAAAAATAATTTCAAATGCACTCGAAATAAATGTAACTTAGTAGCTGCAGTTTGTTTATCTTGAAAATAAATTAGCAAAATGCAAGAGTAGCATCTCATCTAATTCCAAACATGTTTCATTTGTAAAGTTTATTACTGCTTAGAAATTTAATACAATACCAGAAAATTATGGAGAAACTAATGATTACACAACATAAAAATGTCAATAAAATGATTGTCAAATTAAGGATTATTATTCTATACTTTAAAAGAAAGCTTAAGAAAAGAAAGAATAATGAAAGAGATATTAATTCAAATTTAAACCTTCGAATTTTGATTAATTCAAGTAAAATTCTTTATGTGCAATTAAGTTGTTATTTAAGTTTAATTAATCAAATTTCTTATTCCAGTTATCAATTATTCGTTTTCTCAAATTGCTCTTTAAACTGTTTTCCGCTATTCTTCCAATGAAAATTGTCCAAATTATAAAAATATCTGCATAAGTGATACAGATGCAAAATTAAATACAATACTATTAAATATAAAAATGGAATATACATAATAATACAGTATAAGTTTGGATAGAAATCGCAAAAGAAAGACGATTATATTTCAGTGCTTTATTATTATCTATAATCATCTACTGAAGAGTATATCAACGCAATAGGAATACTCTTCAACGGATACAACTTATCCACAAAATTATTTCAAGATAACCTTACTTCAACAGATAATAAACATGTGGGCCATCCAACTTCCGATCCCCTGATGAAGTTTTCAGATTTTCTGGGATAAAAACGAAACATGAGAATTCCCTTGAACCAGATATACGTGATGCAACTTATAAAGGAGATTCAGCATGAAAAAAAGGAAATAAAAATAAAGTCTATCTCCTTTCTTTCCTACACAAGTGTTTGGAGAATGTAATCAAATTGATGAGTACCATGCTATTTGATTCTTTCTTCGAAGATTAGATGGGAACCAAAATCTAAAATTATCTATTCTTTGTAAATGAATTTTTGTGTGCATTAAAAACATTTCAGTTTGAAAATAATTGTTAACTGTATCAGTGATTACTTTTTATTTCAGCATTTGTATTTGAATATGAACAATATATATTTATATCTCTTCATGTTTATGTCATGGAAAGTAATATTACTATCAAACATAGTATTACTAAAAGTGAGAAAGAATCAAGTTGCACTTTTAATTTAATATAAGTTTTTTACTAATATTTGAACAGAATATATGCATTAAATTTAATTTAGATACGAGAAATTTATGTTATTTATTAATTTAGATATATTATTTAGGTAATATGTTAATATTATTTTGGAGTTTAAATCTGTACGACATTGAAGTGCTAACCAAAGATATGTTGCAAAAGGATTTCAATCAGTATATTGCCATTTCTTAAATTAAGATTTGTATTTTAAAGAAGGCTTTATTAACTCTTCGAATACACAAAACTATCAATAATAATTTAATATTGTGATGCCATTTTTATAATGATTTTCTAAGCGAGCATTACAACTGTGAGTACAGTTTTTAAAGTTCACAAAAATGTTTAAAGTTATGAATAAGTGGTAAATTAAATTCAAAATACTTAATTTTAATTGAAAACAAAACTATGTTAAAGTAAAATAACAATGCGTCAGTTAAAAAATGTATAATATTAATGAATATAATATTATCATGATAGTTATAAGAAAATCAAATAACCTTTATAAAAATTATATTTCCATTAGTCATTACTGATATTACACGTCATGCATTATACATTTATTTTAGAATATTTGTCCTTAATAATTACTACAATTACTAGTGAAGTACAATTATTTCCTCACATAATCAATATTTTAGCAAAACTTTCAGGAAAGGAAATGATTTCTATTGATCTTAAACAACATATCGAATAAAAATATATCAAATGCCTTATATCTTAAAATGCCAAAATAGTTTGAAAACTGTCTTTTCAATTAAGTTCTTGGACATTTTAGTCACTCAATTTATATTCATTGTGATTTTTTGAAAACGAATGTAATAATTCATCATGTTCTAAATGTTTCTTTATAAAATTAGCAATAAACTCTAACGTGTGTGCTATCGATTTATATTCGTTAATTTATTTCTCCTATAATAGGACTTCAGAATATTTTATGATTTTACAATATTGTTTTATTTTTGTGCTTAAATGATAGAATTTGAATTTATACTCTCAGTAAAAATATGTATGGACTAGATATTTTCGATGTGACTTCTATATTTATTCTTATTTTCAGGCTTGCAAGCATCTGCTGTTCTTTGTAGTTTATGTAAATTTTTCTAGCAGAAACATAACAAATTTTCCTTCTATAGCCACTAGTACCTTTAAATTATTTTTTATGCTAAATTTAAGCTCATTTCTAGTCATATCGGGTTTCATTAGCATGAGTAGATAATTAATAATGAGGATTACTCCCAAATACCTTGTCTGCGAAAAATATTTTATAAAACGAAAATTTTCATTAATTGTTAATTAATGAAAATTTTATTAATATTAACTAGAATAACATTCAGATTAATGTTATTCTAATTAACAATTCAGTTGTAGCTTTAATGTGTTTCAATACAAAAATATTTCTCAATATTTATGAAAGAAAAGAGATATTTTCTAGGTGTTTTTATTTTCTTTAGAAATATATTAAGTTATTTTCAGATAATATATTGCTGTCAAAAATTATATTTCTTGTTTTATTATGATGTTATAATTAATTGTTTTCTGACAATCTTTACTTGATATAGAATAAATTTCATGTTCTTGAAAATTTCTGTCATAATTAAATCATTTCTCTTATTAGTACGTACAAAGCAAGCTTCTGACTTTTAATAAAATTATGCAACAAATCATTTTAGTTATTTTTTAAAGAATGTAGATGAAAACTTTGATTTTACCAGATTTTATGGAAATCATAAGTGATTCTTTTATAAATTGTCTTTTAATGGATAATACTATATTCTATTCATTGAAAAAATATGTGTTGATTTCATTTGTAACAAAATAATTTCATGGCTTAAAAAATTAATAATTAAAATTTGTAAAGTAAATTGATTTTATCCCTGGTATAAAATATTTCCATACTTCAAAAAAATAAAATAAAATGAAATAAAAAGGAAATTTTTCAACTCCTTGATCCGCATCAACTTAATACAAACGATTTAATTTTCATGAAAATTTAATAACTTATATTTTTTTAATACTTACTCTTTTATTTTTTTAGTTGTATTTTAGTTCATTTAAATTGAGATATACAACTTACATGGATAACAGTGATATTATGTTGATGTTTCAACTGTATCCACCTTTCAAAATTGCCAGCCGTTGGCTGAGTATAGCGTTCCAAGGCTGTTGATCACAGGTATGAATGACGTTTTAGGCATGGATATTTAATTACTATCTCTGGGCTTCCTTTATTTCTGGGTCTTTCCATTTGAGATTATACATAAATGTGGCCCACCCTATAAACGGATTTGTGGTAGGGTAATGATACTCGCTCCGAGACTTGAATTCACCGGGTAACGCTAATAGAGTAGTTGTTTCCGGCATAGTTGTGGCGAAGGGTAAATTACCCAGTGGCCGCCGTTAAAAAATAAAAAAAAAAAAACAAAACATTTCAAAATTACTTTTTATGCCAAAACAATTTTCAACATTAACTTAAGCATCATAATTTTTATATCTCGTAAAGACATTAGAATTTATTTCATACCAATTTTGCTTCCCCTATATCAAAGGAATAAACAATGGGATTCCAAAATAGAATCGAACTCATTTTGCTCCGTGAACAAATTAGGATGTTGTAATCGAAGAATCATTCAACTGATAGTTCAAGGATCACAGGCTATTTGTCAATAATGAAAATATTTCATTAAATATAATTATTAAAATGATATCGGCTAGTTCAGAGGCTTCAAGTGCACAGAAAAAATCATAACCAAATTATTCTTGGGGAAAATATTAGAATACATTATTTATTATCATTAATCATTTAAAGTGAACCCTATATCAAGTAACTGGAAGTCTGGAATTTATATTCTTCCCTTCCATTACATTATTTAACTTTCATAATTGGACATTGTGATGCTCCTTTCAATACCAATATTTTAAGCAAATTTAGAATTGTCTTTCTCATGTAAAAATGTCTCTGAGAAAACTGCACACGTGTTTTGAAAAGCACAAGTAACAAACATTTTTAATCGTTTTTTTAATTTTATTTATTTATTTATTTTTTTTTTGAGGAATAATCTTACGCATAGAATTGCATATCTACCATAGCTTTAAGAAACTAAGAGTGCAATTGTTTTAGATGATGGATCATTGATTGTCATTTTTACATAATCATAGTGTAAAAATACACAGTTGCTATTTTAAATTTTTTGGTAACATTCATTTTTCTAATAATTTATATAAGCTTTTAAGCAAAAATGGTTTGATGGATTTTATTTTCCTTTACACTTTCCCGTAATAACAATTCATCTTAATGCACTTTATTTAATTACATCTGTGATGTTAAAGCAGCTATTGTTATTGAAGTGTTCCCCACAACATACAAAATTTAACCAAATTATCAAAAAGATTTGAATAAAAAAGTTTGCGAAAGTATTACAGTAGCACTATCAATTTAATGCATCACCAATTTGTTAACCAGTGTTTGCAACACTGGTTGACAGTTTCCGTCCAACTGGAAACTTTAACAACACTTTATTGACATTTTCTACCAAAGCGTTTGAAATTTAAAATAAAATTTAAATTGTATTAAAATTTAAAATGCTGGTTAACCAATGTATGATATTAACATAAATCAATTTTAATATTAATATGAGAAGAAATTTTTTGTTGGTAATTTTTATTTATTGATTTACATTTAAATTCATATTTCCCTACTATTGAACATTAATTATACATACATTATTGCAAAGTAATATCATTTCCTATCATTTTATATATTGAAATAATAATTTTTCATTAAAGTCATAAATTCTGGCACTCAACAGTTTGATCAGTTATTATCTCAATATTTAACATAACTATGTAAACAAGGTTATCCATTTCTGTCTGCATTTTATGCAGATTTCCATTAAATAAGAAGAAGGTATACGTTTTAATATATATTAATTATAACAGAAAGTATAAGAGAGGTTTTTAAAATTAAAATATCTTCAAATTTTTCATTATTTCATATTACATTTATTTTCTATATCAAATAAGATAATTTTATAGAAAAGCGAATGTGATATATCAGTAAAAGAGTAATTAAAAAAATATGTGATGTAATGTATTTTCAAGATGCTGCATTTTGGATAAATACATATTTATTAACAAGATGAAAAAATATTTTTAAAGCTGTTAAAATGTGCATAAAATAATACACTTAAAAATAATTTTTGTTATGCAAAGAAAATATGTTCCTTTTATTTTGTTAGAAAGTATATACATTCAGATCCCACATTTCTAATTCTCTCTCTCTCTCTCTCTCTCTCTCTCTGTCATATAGATGTATTTTGAAATTCGGTACGAGGAGTTTAATAAATGATTTATGGTTTCTTTATTTTTAATGTGGCTGGAATATCTTTCTAGATTCGAAATTTTGATCTTAAAATATAAATAAGCTAAAACTCATATGTGATTCAACATTTTTTTATATTTAATACTTCCAAGGAATCCACTCTAAATTTAAATAATATATGATATACATTTTCTTTTTACAATGCTCAAATTTTTCATGACAAAATTTTGAAAAGCATATAATATTAGAACAAAAATATGCTAATTTGTAATATATGCTATAATTTTAAAAAATACTTTGATTATAATTGACAAAAGCAAAAATACTTTTTTATCCAGGAAACATAATAATTTATTATATTGCTAGCTTAACAAAGCATTTTATGCTTAATATAATTTACGCAAATTAAATAATAAGATAAATACATGATAAAAGTATATTAAGAAAGGTAATATTCATATATTATAGAGTTAGATTGACATTTGATAAAATTATTTTTAATGGAAAAAATTATTATGTTCACAGAAATATTTGATATACATTTTCATATGTATATATTTGAATACACGTGTATAGGAAAAATACCTGTGTGCCATATTTTAAAAAATTATTTTCTTTACAAAAAATAGTAGATATTAATAGTAATAGATTATTTTTAATAATTGTTCTTAATGATAAAGATTGATTAATGTATTCAATAAAATAAAATAAATATATCATCTCTAGATAAGGAGTAATTGTTTGGCTATTCCACAAATGCAAAAACATTTTAAATTATTTATTTACATAACAGTAAAGCAAAAAAAAAAATTGTATTTTCAATTTTGTGGTAATTATAAATTTATTGGATTCATATTAGGCACAGACAATTAATAATAGGAAAATTCAGAAAATTATATTTGCATATTAAAATGAATTATCATTTTACAGCATGTTTATTCTTTATCTTAGAGAATAAATAATTATATAAAATGTGTTAACAATATTCTTAGGGAATTTACATGAAATATTTCGTTAAACAACACTGGATGATATTTCAAAATAAGTAGTATTTTGTTTGTACTTTTTTAAAACTTTCCCAGAGTTTAACGTTGTTATCTCAGAGTTTTATTGCTTATACCTGAATATGTGTGTTTGTGTGATGATAAATTTATCATATTACGCAAATCAATTTATCCTTAATATTAAATCATGTTTGTCAAATTACCACCCATAATTACTATGATTAAGAATTTTAAAAATTACTATAACAGATTAGCAGATGTGTAACACATGGGATGACACTATCTTCTTGGCCAACGCATACTTCTTTGTCAATGAAAATGGTCCGAAAACATTGATGAAAGCCTTGACTCTTGAGGAAAATTTAGCAGTCAGCGGAAAAAGACTTTTAGTTATTCCCCTCTCTTTAAGCAAAAAGCTCAAAACTAACTTGAAGTTATAGAAAAGCCTGGGGAAAGCACGCAATCCTATATCCAAAACGTACTCGGACTTTGACATCAATTAAATCCGGATATGCAGAGGACGATAAAATATCACATCTTATGAAAGACACCGAGGACATTTATCAAGAACTCCTGACAAAAGAAATTAAATCCACCTAGGACTTTACCAAGTGATGTCAACACATTGAAGGCAGGAGACAAAAGAAGATTGCAAGACAAAAGTTTAATCGTCACTCAAATGTTGTCCCGATGGTTGCCTTAGACGAAGAGCCATACCTAGTTTCCCTTGTAAAACAGATTGTGAGAGAAAAAGTGCAACGATTGGTCACCTCACAAGTGTCAAATCCTAAACAACACATGACCACAGTTTAAGATATTGTAAGAGAAGAAGTGGAGAAATCGTTAAATCCTATTACTTCACCGAGAGAATGAATTTATATTCGACCTAGATGTCAGTTAAGACCTAATGCCGAAGAGAGAAGACCTAGATCCATCATTCAGTAGTTGAGAAAGACCGACTTTTGGAGGACTTATGATAACCGGCCAGTCTGTTTCCACTTCGGAAAACCGGTCCATTTAATATGATACTTCCTAGAATGAAGATCTATATTTAGCAATTACTGAAATGAGAGAAGAAACACCGCTCATAAACGTACATTCTCTGGGATAGCCACCAAAAAATCAAGCAAAAACTATGCAAGGAGTCCTTCGCATAGCTCTGCCCGAAGTCGATCTCCTACTCACCCCTTCTGATTTCCATCGCCATATAGAAGTTCCAGGGTTTCAACTGGACGAAGAAATGAGGAAAACTAGGCACTGTATCTTTTCTCGAAAGTGAGGGTGAGGCTGCTGAAAACTAAACTCCTCCCGCTGCCGCGAAGATGACGAAAAATTATCTAGAACTAAACATTGACGGGCAACCAGTACGTGCACTCATGGATTCCGGCGTATTATTTTCCTTACGACCTCAATAACGACCTCAATTATGAAAAGTTATGCTCCCAACCAAAGAAAATGTAATTCTAATGGTAGCCGATGGCAGTCACGGATGACGAAAAGAAAAATTCATCCTCCAATTTGATATTAATGGTCTGTACCTCTCTTTGAATTTAAAGTTATGCCGCAATGGAGTCACGATGTTATACTTGTCTGGAACTTTCTGGAAAGCTCTGAAGCAGTTGCCGATTTTAGCCGATCGAAGCTCACGTTTGATGGTTCTGTAGAAGACTCTCTATCTTATAGAATTTGGTAAGTGAATACCATTCAAGATTGCATCGTACCTCCACGATCAGTAAAATATTATTTTTGAATTCAGAGATTAATGCCGTTATAGGCGTGATAGTGGAAGGAAGTAGACTACTACTGCTAATAAAGAAGTGGCTGTTCCCTCTACAATACTGACGTTGTAAGCCGATATGTCGATCACGAAAGCACAACCAGAAGCTAAATTTATTCCAAAAGGTTTGTGTGTAAGGTATGCGGAGGGCCTGCATGAAAGTTATGTAAACGGCATATCCAATACGCGAAGCTGCTCCTTCGCCAAGACGAAAATAGCCCACCTGTGGTCAATTATTCCCAAATCCTGTCACCAGATCTCACAGTCGAACGAAGATGGAAACATCTTAAACCATTGTCTGAATTTCCAGCAATTTACTCTTGAGCATCCTGCTGTTGATATTGTCTAAAGCACTAGATTTCAAGCAAGATGCATTTCATGGAAAATTTATGCATTTTTTTAATTTAACTTAATTTACCTAATTTTTAAAATAAAGAATATTTTATTTTCACTGGAACTTATCTGTTTTTCTAAAGATAAATGATCTTCCTCTGTTATTACACAAGCTGCAAAGGAATAATAAAATCTAATTTGATAACTTCTTATGAATTCTTCCTTCCCACTTTTACCGTTTAAAGTAAAACTTTATTGACTATATATACATTATACACTTTATGCACTTTTAAATTTAAAATTAACAAAAATCACACAATAAACATGTTTTAAATCATAAAACATTCTCTTAATTTGAATAAGGTAGATTTAAATTTTTAAATTGTCATGAAAGAGAAACAAATTTCAATTGAGAAAACGTAAACAAGTTAATCGTGATAATTATTTAGCATTCTAAAATACCACAAAAGTAAGAAAATTGTGCTTAATTTTGTCTACAAATGACCTATAATTGTACTTTGCTTTCAGTTTTGAATAAAAATGTGCATTGTAAGATATAAAAATAATAAAATTAAAGTTTAATTTTTAAGTCGACACATCACCCTTAATTTTAAAATATACTATATGTAAAATCATTTTTATCATCTTTTAATACTAATATTTTTGAGATTAAAAAGTAAAAAATATCCTTCCTGAAATATGAGTTGATATAAATTTTACATTCTTTCTCTTATTCACATAAATCTAATAAGAACTTCCAAGTAAAACAAACAATATATGTAATTTAAGCAAGATACTAAATTTTTTTTTTATCTAGGTACTAATTTTGATCTCTGAATGTTCATTTTTAATAGAAATAAAAAACCTAGTCTACATAATTATTAAATTACCATATTTATATAAAAATTCTTTTTCTCGCTGAGAAGTTATAATTAGATATAACTCACTTCTAGTTATATGTAAAAAATATTATCTCTCTTTTATCTCTTAGTACGATTTCAAAACAAATTTTTCACAAAATGAACCAGTGATATTTTTAGTAGGTAAATTTAAAGCATCAACAATTTTCAATTTATGCAAACATTTAAGGTAATAATAAAAGATGCTATTTTAGTTTTTCATAATTTTAAAAAATTAATTGAATTGATTTTTTTTATATAGTGTATTTTCTTATACGTTTTGTCGACAGCTCAGTTTATTTATGTGGAAAAGTAAGACTTATCATCTGTTACAGACAACGGCAAAAAGATTTATTTTATAAATAACGCAAATAAAAAACAATTTAATTCATGAATTTTAATTGAATATTGTAGGTGTTGGTTTACTAGTGATGTTAATTCACGCCCTTCCAGTTTGACATTCAAGAGCCGTATCTTGTTTGATTGCCGAGCGTAGGCGCAATTGATGCGCATGCGTCAACTTCCCTCACCCTTGCAATGTTTGCCTGCAAGAACTTGATATAAACATGAAATAAAACTTGACATAAAGTTCATAAATAAACATGCAAGAGCTTGAGAATTTGGCAAGAATAATTTTAAAATTTAAAAAATATATAAATGAAATAATAAAATAAAGGTGAATTATTACATGAAATAATATGCAAACAATATAGAAATGCAAACAATATAAATTTATAGCTTTATACATTTTCAATAGATAGAACTACTAATTTAGTAATTGCTCTTTTAAATTTATCCGCTATAAATAGAAATTTTATTACATGAACTTTTTCGTCATTTTTACTATATACCTTTGTAGTTCTAGCATTTTCCAAATATTTAAAGGTAAGCACTCTTACTTGATTGTTAAACGCTGACATATCATTAACTCACTTTTTGTAACCATCCATTCAGATCTAACTTGTAATGTATTTAAATAATAAGTCTTCCATTTTTCCAAATAAATTACACACCTTTTGTTACATTTTTCGCCACCGACTTAAGCGACTTTCTCCTAATATTTTATATCAGTCAAAAATGGTTCAGATATCGATCTTTCTATCAAAAAAAGTTCTGGAATTATATCATCAAGTAAATAAGAATCACCATTAAAGAAACAAAAGGGTCAATTGTTTAAAATCCCTTCTAATTTAATGATCCTTATAAGTGAAATAAAATTTACCAATTTATTACCATTATTATTTGAGATGGTGTTAAACCAAATTCTCGCCTGCCTCCAAATATCCACCAAAATGAGGTGATTTTGGGAGAATAAAATTTCAATCTGTATTTTCAAAAGTAAAATAATTAGTCAAAATATCATAAAGAAAATTAATTATTTGTAGAACTTCTTTAATTGAGAATTTGATGCGAGAAAACCAGTAGTAATATTGTAATAAATTTTAGAAAACTTGCCACACCTAATCATAAATCGCTTTAGTGTGCCAATCATTTTATTGGAAAGCTAATCTGACAACTGTTTAAGATGGATCTCTTTTGTTGAAAATCAAATGCAAACACACATGTAAATTTTGTTCAAGATACTTTTCCATTAGTTTTTTTACTTAACTTAGAAATATCATAAATCAAGACTGGTAATAGTTAAAGGGGAGGGAGAAAGACACTGACTCGTTCTTTGGGTAAATTACTCATAAGTTAAGAGGGGAAATTAGTTGATCATTTAAAAGATATAACACATGGATGAAAAAGTTTTATATGCAAGATTATGACCACAAATAAGCCAACATTGTAGTAGCACCACAATTTGTAAACCTTTAAGTTATAAATGAAATAATTTCCTGTGTGTAAATTATTATAAATCTTGCTTAATTTCGAACTTTTTGGTAAAATAGGAAAATATTTCAGATCATATAATATAGAAGCATTTTCTAACCTACCACCCCCTTTCAATATGCTTTATCATTCGCAGAAGGAATTAAATTAGAAGTTATATTTATAAGTATATCTTTTGTTACCAAATGCCCTTTACTATGTTTAACTAGAACTATTTCCACATATTTTACTTATTCAAAATTTAAAGGGTTAATTTCTGCCCTTTGTTATTACAGTTAAAAATACATCTGAAAATATAAGTCAAAATAAGAATAATTTTTCAATAATTGTTAGAAACATCCCAATCATAGTCCCATAATCATCATTCAATAACATCGTCTCCACAATGTCTTCAAATGGTGATTTACTCTTTGCTTCTCTTAATATTGTTTCCTCATTTTCCCAGGCAACTAATTTCAGGAACTAATGACAGTGAATTACCTAGAAATACTGATTCCATCAAACATTTCGGTTGTCAACAATTGGTTAGAAATGTGTTTAGTCTTCTGTAAGATACTTAGCATGAAAAACTCATAAATATCACAGCAAATTATCCTGTGTATTGTTTTTAAATTTTAAAGGTAAATATTGTAATTTCTTTTAAGAATAATTAATTTGAATATTAAATTGATAAGTAACAAGTCAGCAAATGTAATAATTTGTGTAATAACTTTTGTTTAAATGTGCATAAAAATTACTTTTATTAACTTAAAATATCAATATTTAGGAGCCATGGTAGTCTGCTTGGTTACAGAATGATTTTCGTTATTGGAAGGTAGTGAGTTCGAATCCCAACCCAATTGAAGATTCGTCGTGCTCAAAAATGTTCACTGAGGCACGTTAAATATGCCTATGGATTGGTACGTTAACCATGGTGTGAACTGTATAAAATGATCTGGCCAGAATTTAGACTTGCTGCTATAAAACAATTCTGGAATGAGTTAGCTCACCAAATTAATTGTTAACACATGAGTCCAAAATCGATGAAATAACTTACATGGCTTCTTCAAGTCTCATGAGAGAAAATAACATGTCCATCATCCAATAACTTATGGAAGGCATGTTGTGGAGGATTAAGGCTGTTAATACCTCACGTGGAGCTTCTACTAATTATTGAATATAAATAATTGGTGTTCCCTCTTATCACACAAGTTTCCAAAGAAATAATTATTGGTAAGCAGTACATATACATACATTTATATATATATATATACATTTATATATATATATATAT
>JAPDSC010026802.1:230040-243193 GCA_026290005.1 Latrodectus geometricus
TATATATATATATATATATATATATATATTTTTATGAAATAAATTTAATAGATAAATAAAATTTTTCAAGACTAGCTTACATCGGTATCGGCAATTCCTCATGAAAAATTCACCGAAAAAGATATTAATTTTTTATAAATAAATTAAACATGTTAAGAATAATATTATGTCACTATTGTTGTTTAATATCCATCCATTTATAGAAATAAATGAAAAGAAAATGTCAATAACAGATTTTATTGTATATCATTAGCTTCAATATACATCAACTTATCATTGCAATGATAATTTTGTATACAATTATGTAAGATGGTTTTGCAATTCAAAAATATATTGCGGTTTCACTTAGTATTTATAGAATGATAATAAAAAGCAAATGGTTAATAATTATTACAAGAATAAATTATAGGATATTACTTAGAAATGCTAAAAAGAGGAAATACTAAGAAATATTGGCATGCCCAAAAATATTGGTATAGTCTAAACCGCTTACATATCAGTATTACTTAAAATCTTTTGGAAAAATTGAATTCAAGCTGATTTAGATATCATTTGAATTATGTACAGAAATTACTTAAGAAATGTTTAGTCGGATTTATTAACATTTAATTCTACTGCATTACTCATTGAAATACACAGATACACTATATTTTGCATTTTTATAAAATAAACAAGATATATTCCTTATAATATTCCTTATATAGTAAGGATTAGTAAGTATATAAATTTATTTACTTTATAAGTAGAAATTGCACCTGTTCATGTTAATTCATTAAATTTTCTCAGTAAATGAAACTCATTTCTTGCCGTTTCGTTAACATAAGATTTCAGGTTGATTACCGTTTGAATTTACTATCACTTGAGCTTGAGTATAAATTTTGGCAGTTATGTGTTAATATTATTTTTTATCATAGTAGTTACATTTTTCTTATAAAGAATAAAATATTCTATTATTTATGCTCTTAATATTTATTAGAAGTGTTATCAGAAATATACAACCCTTTTTTTAAATTACTGAACATCTTTAAATAATTATTTTGGTATCTTACTTAGTTTAATTTTTTAAATCTTGTTTTAAATCAATTACATTCCTCATAAGATTTTTTTCAGTACTTTGTAGTTATAAGCCACTTGAATATTCCAATCCATTAGAAAATTTAATGAATTAAATAAGCTGTCGGCATTGTATTAATTTAATATGAGTTTGAATTTATTTAGTGAGTTGGAGTAACAATATATTAACCTACTGATATATCTCTAAAAATCAATGTAATTTAACTACTCAATATACTTGTTCAAATTATAGTCACAGAATATAATCTCTTGAATCTAAAAAATCGAGTTTTTATAGTGAGCTTTAGCTTTTAAAATATTATACTTAGATGTGAAGTAACTAACTACTTTGATTAGTTTAACAAAGAATAGAGTTAAATGTTTCAATAAAACAAGATAAATAATTGTACATTTAAAAAAATATTTCTACATGAGCAGAAGCTTTATCATCAAGCCGAGATTTTAAACTTTATTCATTTTTAAATATTGTCTCTTGTTGTCTACATGTGTATTGGGGGATGAAATTCCAGTGATTGTTTCTTATTATAACCTACGTGAATATAAACGATAAGTACTTAAAACTAACTAATTAGAGAGGAGACTACACTATTCAATTAATCACAATTTTACTTTGAAGACAAATTAAAGATTATGTAAACTTATATTCATTATTTTAATTACTTCCTTTATATCTTTTAGAGCCAAAAAATCTAAAATTTTGCATACATTTATATCAATTATTTCAGCAGAAACATTTTACAGAAAAAAAAATCAGTATTCATTTTACACCAAATATTATATCATAGCTTGATTACTCTTGCATGAAGGGAAATTTTAATTAGGGACTACCAGATATTAATATTTTTGAAAGCATTGTAAAGAGTTTAAAAATTGTTTTATAATATTCTATTCAAAAATTTTACCATGTATTTAATATGTTTTTAGTTTTCATTTAAAATTAAAGAATTTCTGTAAAGCATAGCATAGCATATGTTATTTTTTTAGAGAATTTGGATCGCATAGATTTTACAGTAATAGCTTTTGTACAGTAGGCTTTTGGGCTCTATTTTCCATAGTTGGGTAATTTCTAAATATTTTGTTGATTAATAATTAACAATTTGGATAACTTTTCAAAAACTTCTTTGATTGCAAATACGCCATACCGTAATGCCTATGATGCTCTCAAAATAACTCCTTAGTTATAGGATTTCAATAATTCTTTTTCTGAATTAGCATTCTATAGATTTATAAATATCTATGATTCATATCGGGGAAATTTAAATGTTTATTATTATAAGCAAATATTTAGTTAGAAACTAAGATTTCTTAATGAAATGAGGAATTGAACTTTTTAATTTTATCCTTTCTTTTGTATCATTAATTGTAATTATAAATAACCTAATGTAAAATAATAATTTATTATTAAAATAGATTCATTCCACCTTTGCATGCCTTATTAATATTGAAATTCGTATTTTTTCTCTTCTGTAAATTAAGCATATTTATTATTTTTTTTTCTTATTTCATATCACAACATAAAAATCCAGTATTATCTTGGTAACAAAAACATTTATCAATGTAAATTTTATATTTTTACACAATATTACGCTGTTTATAGTTATGCTTCCTTCTTACATGTTAAAAAGTGTGAAATTTCCTAACTTGAAGAGCATTAAAAATGTTTTACCTTTAATGTCTTAAAAATTATGGTGTATAATTTTCTGTCATGAGAAGCACTAAAGTTGCAATTTTTATTATAAAATCAAGTATTCGTAAGAGCAAATATATTATCTATTCACATTAAATAAAAATATATTCTATTCGTAAAGCAAATATCGTATCGTAATGAATGACTAAATAATTTTTTTAATTTAGACATTAAGTAAATAGCATTCTTCATTTTAGAGGAAAATGGTGTAAAATAGATATTAGAAATGGATTTTTGTATTTTGCAAAAATAAAAACAAATAGAAAGTTCCTGTGAATTAAGCAAAATTTATTTAATATAAAATGCATTATCAAGCTTGGAGATAAGATCATAAATAAGTTTCTAGAATGGTTTACTGTGAATAGAGCTTTCATGTTCTCATTAAGGTCATGTTCTAATAAGGAAAATGAGTTAATAAGCAACACATGTGAGACAAGAATTGCTCTTACCAACATATTCAAATTTAATTGAAATTTGCTCATCTTGGAGAGAGTTTTCACAATTTTTGTGATTTTTCCCTTAATTTTTTGATATATATATATTTATATATATATATATATATATATATATATATATATATATATAATATTATATATATATATATATATATATATGATATTATCAAGAATACTTATAATCCTTAGATATATACAAGATTTTGGCACACTATTAATCAATGTCATGCCACATTCAACAGCCTGACATTTAGACTTGATATTGGCAAAAATATTTTATGGTTTTAACTTTCTAAAGAACAAATTTTGAAAAATCCTAAAATTTCAATTGGTTGGGTTTCAATGTTTGTTAATTTAATTAGCATCAACAAAATATTTTATTATAACTTTCATTATTGTTTTCCTTATTAAAATATTTTTTGTACAAATATCTATACAAAAGCAAAAAATGCCTTATAGCTAAAAATTAGTATGAAGGAGGAAATTAAAATATTAGTTTATGAAAATGTAAAATAATTATGAATGTTTTGTTTTAGGCTTAAATAAATTTAAAAAATCTTCATCTTATAGCTAAAATTTTAAATTAAAATAGTTATTCGGTTTTAATTTTTTTTTTGAAATTATAAAGATATTTTTTTTTTGAAATTATAAATGCATTTCCAAATCATTTACTGCGTTAAAACTGAATTAGGAAATCATTGATCGGCAATTGTATTATTGACAGTTGCTTTCAATACATTTAATTATGAAGCTTTTAATATCAATATATTGCTTATTCTTACCACTGAAATATACATTAATGTTTAGGTACATGTATCACATATATAAATCTGAATTATATTGAAAAAGAAAAGAAATTAACTTTTTATGAGTTAACATAAACATAACAATATATTTTGGCTGGAATTTGTTAAATGTTTTACAAATATTTTTTTCCACAGAAAACAAAGTTATTCAATAATTAATTCAAATTTACCATAATCTTTTATAAAACCACCACTGGAACTGTTTTTAAAAACACACAACTGTATAACTAAATCTAAAACATTTGCAACTTACAATAGTTCAGAAGCATTAGATTATTGAAAATGACACATAAGACAAATTTAGGGTTGAATATTATTGGAGAAAAATTATACATGTAAAATGTTTTAGCTTCTCTAATTTATTAAGGAAAAAGATTGTACATGTCCAGCTGAATTCTTAATTGGTAATACATTTTCTTAAATAATAACTTTATAAGAATATTACATACTTGATATTAAAATAATTGTAAAGTTTTAATTTTTTAGCAGATAACTTTCTCTCTAATAAATTTGAAACATATTTGTGGTATATTGTTAAACGAAAGACATAATTTAACTTTAAGTTTTAAAGTAAGTTGCAAATATAGATAATTCTATAATATTAATATATTTCACTCAGATATATCCAGTGAATTTACTAGTACAGAACAGAAAAAAAGCATTTCAGAAGAAAATAATTCTTTATAAGCAAAGATTATATTAAAATAAAAACGATAAAAATTGATAACTGTAGAAAGCAGTTACTTTTAATATTATATTTTTTGCAAGATTTAAGATAAAACATTCGATGCAAATTGATTTGTAATTTCTATCGACAAATAATTAATTCCATCAACCTGTAGCAAAGAAAAGAGATGGGCATTCTTTCTAACGAGAAAAGAAAATGCGATCTACATAAATTACTTTAGTAGCATGACGTAAGCCGGCTTTGGTGATTGAACGGATTATTTGTCTGAAACAGAAAAATCGTTTTTTCTCAATAAAAAATGGAAAAACAATAAGGAGAATATATGCGAAAGACAGGTTTCAGCAGTTAAACATTAAATATTCAGAATATTTTATCAAAATAATTTTTATTTTTGAACATGTGATATTCTTAGAAATATTATCTTAACTAGATTTTTTTTTTTATAAAATGGGTATAAAATCAAGATCAAGAATATTTTAAAACATATGTTATAATTAAATTAATGATTAGAAACATATTGATGAATTAGTTACTAAAGAGAGAAATTTTAATTTGATGACCAACATTAAGTTGAAATAGACATTTAAAAAAGCTTTTTAAGCATTTTTTTCTTAATTTTCAAGCTACATGCACATCAATATGACGAAGGTTTTATATACACGTTAAACTTCAAAATAAATTCATACATAATTTCGCTGAGAAATTTTATATCAAATTACTAAAAGATATAATTCATTGATATTTTATTCGTTTAAAAATTTATTTTATGGCACATTTTGATGGGATTTTTGCAGATTGTGGGGAACTTTACTCAGAAAACTTAGTTCTTTCTCTGTTGGAAATTCCAAGCACATGGTTATATGAAATCATTAAATAGGAAGAGTGCTTCATAGGAACATACAGCTTCATAAAAACAAAATATGGAGGTAAACATCATAATATTTACATTAGGTCGAATAATTAAAAAAGTTAAAAAATTTTATTGGCAGCTTTCATTTATTATTTATTTGAAAATAAAAATAATTTTGGGGAAACTACATTTTGATTATTAGATTTTTAAATTAAATTAAAGATTTTAATATTTTTCAGCAATCACGTCATCAGAATCATTCAAGTAATATTTTTCATCCGTTTTGGCTATCGCTTTTGTAATATCATTATTACAAATGAATAAATTTGTAACTTTAAATAATATTAATGTACAAAGATTTAATTTCATTCTATGGCAAAATGGATCCTTTTTTGGTTCATCTTAGCACTAGTATCATACTGTAGAAATGTTACTTTAGATTTCTCATATCATAAATATAAATAATGTTCCTTTTGTTAATGTTTCTTTGAAAAAAATCAAGAATGATATCATTGTCCATATTTTAAATTATGTTGAGTTATAAAAAAAGGTAACTTTTGCCAGTTCAAAAAAAATAATAATAATAATAATAATTCTTTGAAAAGCATTAAGTTGAGTTTATTCATCAAATAAAAACAAAATAATATTTTATAAAAACATTATTTGCAAAATTTAATATATATTCAGAAGACTCAGACACAATACAGCGATGTTAAAAATATTGTATTCAAAAATAGATCTCATCACTAGGACATTGGTAGTACATACTTTTTGAAATTTAGCACAAATTAATACTAAACATAAAATGCACAAGAAAAATCCAAGAAATAATACATACAATTTTTTTTAAAATTGAATATTTTGTTAGAACAAAGTAATATTGAAATATTTGTTTTTGTATACTTCTTGAGATAAATATTTATAGTATAAAATATATAATATATTGGTAAAAGCTTGTAAGCACTTTAAAAAGTGACTTAAAAAGCAATATACAAATTTAAGCCTCAAATATTTTTTTTTTTGTTTATTTGGAAAGAAATTAAAACAACCCAATGTCTCCATATCTTCAGTAATATGATTTTTCTACATTATTCTATAGTATTTTTGGATAACATCAATAACTGAATTATTATAAAGAATTCAGATTACTCAAGCAACTCTACAAAAGAAAATATGTTACAAAATAACTAAGCATTTGTGAACATCAATAATCAATATCATCTTAATGTAACAGACAACATTGAATGCGGCAGGAATCTTCATGTATCGTGTTATTGGATTTCGATTTGTAGATATTCCGAAACTGTAAATTAAAAGAAAAATAGGAGAAAATCATGACACATTATTTTGAAACCAATGAAAAAACTATTATATACTTACTAAACACAGAGAACATTTCAAGTATCTACATTCACATTAATTGAAAAACTTAACTTTTTTTATATTTTGTGCATAAATATCGTACTATAGTTTAGTAGAATTATGGCAGCAAATATAGAATTATTCAGAAATATAAACTTGGAATTTAAAATTAATGTATTCTATGAAAATTAAAATGAAGTTTTAAAAATTTTCATAAAAATTGTATAATGCTTAGACTTGTTTTGTAACACATTTGAAATTTTATTTTATCCTTATTTCTAAAAACTATTAAATATATTAATGAAAAACATAAATAATATTTCAGTTTTTTTATTAATAATTAAGTAAGTGGTTAATACATTTTTCTATCATTTATTAATTAAGATGTAATTATTTACTTTATAACTGACAAATTGGAAAAAAAATTGTTTTACCAATTTTATGATTTTAAAATGTTTTACTGACAGATTTTAAAATGTTTTACTTAAAAATGGTGTAATTGTCAAAAAACTCTCTGCCAAATTTGATAACTACTTTCTATATTTGAATTGGAGGATTTAGTGAAATATTTTAATTTTATGGCATTTGAAGTTATTAATTTTGGTTTTTGACAATTTTTAAAGTGTCTCAATATTTTGCATTTAATAATTCACTTAGCTTATAATCCATCTGTCTCCGTCTACTAGGAACAATAAGTATTATGATCCTTTCACCCATTCCAAACTCCTTAAGAAATAATATTCACATTTTTAATAACTTCACAACAATGACTTCTGATTCATAAATTTATATAGATTTAATATAATTTATTTAATAAGTCCAGTATTATACATGTTGTTCACTTTCTTACACATTTTATCAAAAATTTCTCAAAATATAAATACTATTTGTAAAACATCTCGCTACTATAACACAGCTCCACTATATTAATTTTTTTAAATTTTTCTTCTTTTTTACATACATTTAAATGGCCAAAATTATTAAAACAATATTTCGGTAAATATGATATATTATTTGCAATATAAATAAAATTACAATAAATTAGTTTCAATAATTGTGATTAACTACATAAATGATAATATAATTAATCATTAAATTTGAAACACACAGTCAAACATATAAATTACAAGGCATTCCTTACTTTGGAATAGAAATTTCTGCTATGAAAACATTTTTCTGAAAACAGTGAAGTAACCACTTTATTTAATTTATGTAATTTTCATAAAAGTTTAAATATTTAGTTAATTTTTGTAATAATTCAAATTTTTAAATAGATATTTTCCAAATTAACAATATTAAAAGCCTTTTCATAATCAACAGAGTACAGATTTGATATTTAGTGAGTAGCATTCAAATTTAGTGAAACGTTTCATATCCTGGAATTCTCTATCTCCCTCTGTTAACATTGTGAATTCTGTCGTGATAGTTTCCGATAGTCAATTAAAATCTGTCAAGCAAACCGATGGCTAAAGTCAAATTAACTTCCTATCACATTGATATCAATGGTATATTATGTACCTGTATACCGCTCATTCTTCATTATTTATTTAAATGAGGATTATGTAATTAGATTCAGAATGATTCTATTGAATTAGCTGGTGTTTATCTCATAATAATATCACAGTTTGAATCCTCATAAGACCGTCATCATGATTCATAATTAATTAATTATATGTGGAATGCTGCTCAAGTCAGAAACGACTGTAATACCCTGTTTGAATATCGATGAGAACAAAATTATATTTGATTTAAATGCATTCGTATACAGTCAAGAAAAATGTAGCAAATAGCGATGATAAATTATTTATTTAAATCCATAATTTATCCGAATAATCATAAGTAGAGATAAATGTAAATACAATGTTTCCTTTCATTTCACCAAAAAGTCATTTCTTAGTATTAAAGTACTATTTAAAAATACTTTAAAAAATTGCTTTTTAAGTCAAAAGAAAAATGTATAGTTAAAATAAAAATGCCTAATTACATGAAGCTTAGTAGAACTTAATAAAAAAGTTTTTGTATGTGAAATTAATTTTCTCAAAGTAAATATTCAATTTATAAGCATTTGAAAAATATTATTTGAAAATAACCTTATTCCTAAATAATTTCGAAATTAGAGTTCGGATTCTTAAGAACTTTCTAAATTTATAGATAAGAGAGAATTTACCTACTTTATCATGTTCATACATTATTTAAAAATAAATGCATAATTTTTAAATATTACATAATCTTTCTTTTAATAAATGATTTATTTATTTATTTTTTAAATATCCAAAATTCAAAGGAATATAGATATTTATTTATGTGGCTAATCAATAAGAGAGATAGGTTCTACAGAATAATGATTTTGTATGACACATATTTATTTATATATATTTCTAGTTATTAATCATTATTTCAACTTTATATCAATAACAAATGTTCAAAAATATTCATTTTTTATTTATAGATTGTATGAAATTATATTTCTAAATATCCTCATTCATTCAAGAGTTCTTTTATGATATCATTGGAATATTTTTGAGGGAGACACGTTTTAGAAGACAGGGAGTGGGGCGTTTATTTATAAAAGAGATAATACAGCAAGTTAAATTACAACAGATTTTAAGAATGATTATAATGCATTTTTTGTATTTATTTAATTTTCTTTTGTTTTTACAATATCTAGTCTTTTAAAAAAATTAAACACATCGTATTAAAAAATCACCACTATTCCATGAACTGCTTCTAAGTCTATGAAAGTATTTCAGCATAGAAATAGTGTGCTAGAAGTAAGATCAGGATTCTCAGAGATATTCAATGGTCAATTAATAACACAAGGCTTGTGTGTTATTAAAGAACTACAAATGAATGTATTAAAGAACTACAAATGAATGTATTAAAGAACTACGAATGATCTTACTCTCTAAGTAGCGATTAAATATTACATTATACCTAATCATTCATGAAGTCAAATGTATAATCAACTATTAAAAGGTGCACTTACGAAATGAAATATAATCATTCGTTCTTAAATTGAAAGGTGTGCAACATAAACTTGTCTGCAGAGAAAAAATGGAAATTTTAATCAAATCGGTGTCTATTATTTCTAAGATTGTACGTATTGCATACATAGAAATAATACAATTGTTAATATTAAATATTTTTCACATCTAATACATTATAGTAATAAGGTGATTCAAAAGAATAAAAAATCTAAATTTGATTAAATATTATGATTTCTATTCCTATATTGAAAATTTAAGAAGTCTCTAAAAATGACATGGGTTTAGTTTTCAACGATGCATTTTTCTCCTGTTTGAACGTGTTTTAGTATGAAATGTCCTTACTAATTTACCTTATATGTAGAAAATTATTGCTGTAATTGATTTCTGGATAGATAAAATCTTTTAAATAATTAAGGAATTATCTTTTTGTCTTATTAATGAATGGCTTTGTTATAATTTTTTTAAAGAAATAATGAAAACTATTATTTGTCGTTAGCTATGTCGTAAAAATAAGTCTTTTTTTCTAAAGTAAGTTTATACACTGATTATAAATTAATTTCACAAAAAAAAAATCCTTTTACATTTTACTCTAATGACTAGAACAATACAGAGAAAGCCTCGTGCAAATGTAATCAATACATGCATTGAAATGAGGATATACAGTTAATAAATTTTTGAAAAAAATATGATGTTAAATAACATAATTTAATCAAATAAAATGTCTTCTTTTTTATTTTAAGAAAATTTATGGTCATTTAATGTCAATAAAAAGAAAACTAACCAACAAATTATATTTTATAAATTTTTCTATTATTTAGATAAGTACTCAAATTAACATTAAAATATTTTTATGTACAAATATTCTTATAATCTGGGAAACATGTTCTACTTTAAGTTTTAAGTTTCAATATATATATATATATATATATATATATATATATATATATTGAAACTTAAAGTAGAACATGTAAGAAAGTAAAACATGTAAACATGTAATTGCGATAAATGAGTGCAAGTGTTAAAGTTTGTTTACATGCGTAATAGAAATCAGAAGAAAGTTGCACAAAAATTAATAAATTTTAAATCATATTTACTCTAATTAATATTAATGTTTTCGTAGAACATAATTTTTACTCATTTTGGGCATGCTATAAGTATTTTCCACTTTTAAATCCTTTATGTAATTAATAAATTGTTAATTTTGGTTCGCTGAATCTTAATAATTTAGAAACATTATATTTGATGGTTTCAATTATGCTGTATGAATTTGGAAACTTTTAATGACTTGTTTCAAATAACTTAATAAAGTTACAAATTATCGATAATCTATTATTACACCTGATTACTTTTTTTGATGATTTCAAAAGGGTCGAGTGTATAAATATTTTTTTCCAGCATACTGCTCAATATATTGATTTTGAACAGTGCTAGATATGTTCCTTGCGTATAGCAAGGATGTGTGTTTTTGTATGTCCATCATTTTAGAAAGAAGAAAAAAAGCTTTGTGATAAAATTATTTTTCGAAAACCTGGATTCTGAAAGACTATAATCTCCTTAATTTATTAAAACGTAATAAGTTATTCATTATTTTCCATAAAAAACTGGAATAGCATCTCATGTTTCATAATATATTATTATTAAATTGTTCATTTCAGGAAAATTACGAGCCTTATTTTCATTTTAAAACTCTTTAGTCATGTTAAAATCAGATCTAAATTTCTTACAGATTTGTATTGGTTATTAATTTCAAGAATATTGAATTTACGAAATAATTGCAAGTATTTTATGAGTAGTATTTTAATTACAAAGAAGCTACTAGCATAAGTACTGCACCTTAATAGTTTATTTAAACTTATTCATGAAAAGCCTTAAATAACGACATAGTTGTTTCACACAAATGCATTTTTTTTTAAGTTGCAAATTTCCTCTGAAATCATAATTTTTTCATGCACTTAATATTATAACGATTACCTTTATCAAAAGAGACTGAAATTTAGTGGCATGATTTATTTTAAACGCAAGTAAACTTACTTGAAATTGTAGTTTTACTTTAAAGAAAAGATTTCCCAGAATTCAAAGAAAACGGAGTAAAGAAAAATTTTAAAATTATATGTAAAGCTGTAGTGTGGCTTATTATGAGTTTACTATTAAATTACTTAGCCTCGAAAGTCAATTCTGTTCATTTAACATAGTTTTTAATTACTGTCATTTAGTCTTATCTATCTTTATAAACTTATAAATTTATAGTGTCCGAATTTTTATCTCCAGAAATAGTAAATGACTTTATAAATACTTTTATTGAATACACTTGAAAATGATCATAATTTACTTTATATGTAATACAAATAATTTTAACATGTTTTATAATTGATTTTGTCTTTGGTTTTCTATGTATTATATATTTTATTCCTGTTACTTTTATAATTAAAATTTTAGAATTGTTTGAGCTCACAAAGAAGAACATATACAAATTTAATTATATAAGACACGTTATGAAAAAAGTGATTTGTGTGTATGTGCATTTAATGATTTTTTAACAAATATTGTTAAAAAAAATAAATAAATAGTAGGTGATTGAAAGGAATTCAACGAATTTAAATATTAGAATCATGCGCTAGATCTTAATTATTAATAAGCATTAGTAAGTTTGAAGAGTATTCCACAACATATTATTAAATAGAAGATAATTTTCAGACAGAAAATTTATGAAGCATATCATCTTGAAAAAATTAAAAACTTTTCGCAAAAAATAAGGGAAAAATAATAAATGTAAATTATATTTATAATACTGAAATGGTTATTGTTTTATGTTCACTCTATAATCACTTTCTCATATGAGAATTAATTTGAGCTTGACTTACAACTCAAAATGTATTCAAAGCATTTACAAGCAAAGACATATACTATAATGTAATAATATATTATTAATCTTTTATTTATTAAATATATTTAAAATCAAATATATATAACATATTAAAAGTTATTGAATAGCGGTGATGCAAGATATTTATATTTATAATTTCTATAAAAAAAAACTATTTCAATTATATTTGAATTTAAAGTTTTAATTTTCATAATTATTTGTTGAGAATTTCAAAAGGTACAGTGAACAATACTGTATAATTATAATATATAATTACATAGAACATGGAGATTTTTTAATATAATAAAACATATGTAGTCAAATATAAATTAAAAAATGTCGATAAATTTAAGCATGCTCAGTCAATATATATATATATAT
>JAPDSC010026802.1:257712-268511 GCA_026290005.1 Latrodectus geometricus
TTTATAAAACTTAACAAGTTCATCATAACTTCTTCAAACGTTTTTATTAATTAAAGTTAGTTGACATTCTTTCCAAGTGTTAACATACAATATATGCAAAATATATTAATTAATAAAACACATTAAAATTACTATGATTAATCATTAATTATTTCAAAGGTATTTTAATGCATTTTAAACATGCCCTTAATTCACTAAAGATTTCTAAATTTTTTCTGACTTAAAATACATTCTGTATTTAACTCTTTTTTAAACTTATTTTTAAACTTATTTATATATATTTTGTAATATATTTATTTGAGACTAACATGAATCCCATCAAATGTTCCAGTCTTATTTATTTCACATTTTAAAGAAACATAAACATGTGACTTTCAAATTTTAAAGAAAGTATGTTTATGCAACTTTTAATTTTTAAATTAGTTTTTTTTTAAATAGACTGTATTATTTCCACATTTCATTAAATATACTTAGCAAAATTACATGCAGGTTAATCATTGAATACTTTTTTACTACTAATCCCAAATTATACTACATTAAGCGTTGCTACTTGTTTTCCTTTCCTTTTAAAAAATATTGATTTTATTTTTTATCTTCATTTATAAATGTTGAAAATTTTTTTTCATTACACAGTAGATTCAAGGTGGAAGTACTACAACACTTTTCTAATTGTTTAATATCCGGAAATAATTTCTTAATGTTCTAAATTATTTAATCATCTTATACGCTTTTAACGTGTGTACAAATTACATCTGAGTCCCCTTTTAAAATATACTGAAATGAAAATTCAGTTTATAGTGGTTTTTGTTGACATTTGCATCATGAATTTTTATCATTCAATATTTTTCATTTATCCTCATTTAAGGTTTCAAGGAAATGTCTTCGGCTTTTTTTGAGCAATAAGGTTCCTTTATCAAATACTGCATGTCAAAATTGCCTAAATATTTTTCTACATCAGTCCAAGAATAGATTGACAAGAGCTTAGAGCTTAGGATATCAATTTTAAAAACTGGTTCTAAGACATGATTAATCTTCGCAAAAGTATCTTACGATATTTCACAATATAAAGGTACTGATAATAGCTAAATTTAACAACGGGAAGAAATCCCTTACGAATTGCTTACAATAAGTCAGATTTCAACATACATTATGTAGTTAGCTATCAACAATTCGAAAGATTTACGAACCTCTAATAAGCACTTCGATCAAATTTCTCAACCATTGAATAAAAAATGTAAAAAATAATCATAAAACGTAAACACAAGTGAGAGATGCATAAAAATACGTTCACAAAAATAGAGTTTCTGAAGTATTCCTAAATGGGAATTAAAATTTTGTTTATATATAGTAACTTTGTTAGGGATTAGATATATTTTATTAAATAAAGAGGGTCGAATAAAACTAGGGTCGTAGAAAAAAAAAGAATCCACTATATCGATGTTTATGCTGGGACATACACAATATATAATATCAATTGTTATCCAATTTTTATACAAATTGATAAATGTATATATGCAACTGTTTCAAGAAATAGCAACTGTTTTTTATGCTATAACTTTACAAAATTTATTGTTTTGTAATTAAATTGTGAAAAACAAAAGAAATGTAATAAGAATTAACAATAAACTTACAGTACATAATATCCAATTTATACTAGATTTTACATTGAAAAATTCTGCTCATAAGACTTAAACAACAGTAATTAAAAGGAAAATGTATAATATATTTAAAATTGAACGAAATACTGTATTGGAAAAAATTATATTCAAAGATTTGCATATATTTGACTGGGATACAATGAAACAATTACGTGTCTGATTCCAAATCATATAACTTCAAAAAATTAATAATTTATTTTAAATTGCTTATTTTGATATGAAAAATAAGTTTTTTTTAATTGTTTTGACGGAACCAATAACCATATTTTATTTACAATTTATAGGACTTTGTAAATCTTAAAAACTTCACTGTGATTGACTAAAGGGGTAACTATGATTAATTTACAAATATTTATTGTAAAAATTAACGCTTACACTTAGAAATTATAAGACTTATTACAAGATGATTCCATTCAAACTATATCTAGATAAGTAATAATAAACTTCAGATAGTAACCATTCAAAGCTGTATAATACTAATTACATTCTCATTAATAATAAAATATTCTGTATATGTAAACCATTAAGTTTAATATATCATTACTTACTCTCTCTTCTATTATAGATTACATATTATATTAATAATTTATTTAACATAATTTAATTATATATTTGAATAAGAATATTTTTATTTATACGAGTATTTGCGAAATTTGAATAAATAGAGTATAAATGAGAATATTTGTGAAATTCCAATATATAGAGTGCAGAAGCACAAGCACTGTGGTCAATAAATTAGATGTTTTTGAAATTTTTCTTGAAATTCTTGCTAGAGATGAAATAAGATTATTTTAATGACGCATCACGACATTGATAAACTAGCATCAGTAACGAGGTGTTAGTGCGATGAATGAAATAAAAGGATTAAAATGATATATCATTCACGATTTGGAAAAAAAAAAAAAAAGTCATTTTTATACCCCACTTAGAAAGGCCTCAGGGTATAAAATATTTATTTGTCAAAATAAATAGAATTATTCATGTTTCAAAAGCTTTTTTACTCTACAAGTTTTATGTGTTACAATATAGTTAAACGATTCTTAACCTTAGTATTTATAACAAGAAATTTATAAATGCTTGAAAGTCATATGACTCAATAAATAAAAATTATGTAACAGAAGCAACAACAAATTGCAACTAATCCATATTAGACACGAGGCAGAAAAACATATTGCTTACTACAACCTAAAAACGTTTTATTGGAGTATAAAATTTTCTTGATAAAATGAATTAAATATGCAAATAATTAAGTAATTAACATATTCATGGTAGTATAAATTGTCCATAAAATAAAAATATATTGAATTTCTAACTGACTCGAAGTGGAACACAAAGATACTGAAAAATAAATGAAAGCCTAATACAAGAGTTCAGAGCTCCTTTAATTCAAAAGAATTAAATATTATTTAATACATACAAAATTAAATTACAAATGAAAAAACATCAAATATTTTATTACTATTTCCACGAATATGTAAGACAATTTGTTATAACTAATCAATATAACTTAGAGGAAAACCATTCACTAACTTTTCTTATAAAGAAATCGGTGCACATGTAAAATAATTTGTATTCATCAATGTATGAAATGTATCGTTATAAGCAACCACTATTAAAATAAATTATATTGAAATTACTTTGCATTTAAAAAGTATTTTATGTAGATATTCTTAAGCAATGTAATCATTAAAAAATGTGATACACAATTAAAAGTATCAAGTATATTTTGACTTTAGGCTCTCTCTTTAAATGAAAATTTCCCAAATTTCAATTTACTCTTAAGGGCACTCAACAAGATGAAATATGAATAACAAATGTTGATGAATGAAGTGAAGAAATTAATTTCCTGTTAAAAATGAAAATTTCTGCTACCATTTTTATGTTTTATTCTTTACATTTAATATTCTAGATTTAAACTTTTATAATTATCGTTACTTTGTTTAAATGTATTTGCTCAGAATTTTTCAAACAGTTTTTTTCTTTGAACATTAACTTACGACATTTGTTTTTATTTAACAACTTTGTTTTTATACTATTTATAAATATTTGTTGATTCAGTTTTCTAATATAGGTACTACGACTAAAAGCAGAGTTAAATTTTGAAACAAATTATATATAAATATAAATAAAATAACAATTATATTTTAGGGAAAATAATCTTTAATTACATAAAAATTCAAACGCACAAAATACTTTCAATTTCTGTAATTCTGTAAATTATCGCAAATTGCTAGACGAGGAATTTCAGTACAGTCACAATGTTTAGTCAAAATATATTTTGCTGATCTATATACAATATAAATATATGTATTTGTGTCTTTAAAACAAAAAATTATTTAATTTATGGTAACCAACGTTTACTGATAAGTAGTCATTGTGGTGTGAATTTTGTCAAAGATAAAAACGTTGGCAATCTTTACTTAAAATTTTCAAAACGGATATGATTGCAGTGTGCCTAATCTACACTTAAGTTTCATGGATGCCTTTTTAACGTTATTATATCTCAAAACATAAACACGACTACTTTCATTAACCCAAATTGTTCCCTAGACCATCTTTAAAACTATGTGTTTATCTTTATTTAATAGGCAATACCGTCCAGGCAAATACTTTTTTCCGTCTTTAGGTTTTCACATGTGGCTGTAAAAGTCAACAGACTGCATAAGTACAACTATAATTTAGGATTATTGTTGTTGTTTTGCATGATTCTGTAGTTGCAGAGTTGTTTATGTCCATCCTTTAAGTAATTATTTAGATTTGATGATTCAAAATGTTCTTGGTATGTGCATAGTTTTCAAATTTTTGTCTTTGAAAATATTTCTTTGCATAATCATTTTATATAAGTAATGGAGATTTGATCAAAAAAACATAGGTAGCTACAAAGGAAATATTAAACTGCCGTATGGCATACTGTAAGCCTTTTCAATGTTGTATTGATTTTCAACTACCATACGTCATTCTAGCTCTTAATATGTTTCTCTATCATTTATTATGTTTCTAATATATGACTCGTTATGTTTCCTATATACATTAGCCCTTCAGTGAATGTACATATTACATGGATTTTACATGTGCATTTTCATTAATTTTTATGCTGCATTGTCGCGTACCAAGATTATCTGATATATTTGAGAAGTACATATTTTATTACATTTCTAAAATTTTAAGTGTGCTCAGAATAATTTTTTTCTGCATTTGTACATTTTAGAAAACAAAATCCTTAATGATTAAATGCCTTGAATCTTATCTTTAGAAGTAAAATTGCATTTATACCCATGTCAACTTCAATTCTCTGAATAAAAGCAATGTCCACATAATTTCTGTAGTAGATTAAAATGCAGCAAAATATCCCACATTACATGTTCTGATGTGTAAAATAAAAGTTGATTCACTTTGACGTGATTCTTTTTTAAGAAGCGCAAGTATTGGTTTTGCTGAAAGAAAAGAGGGAGTGCTATGGTATAACATAAATATTTTAAATTAAAGAAATTGAAGAAATTTTGGAAAAAAAAATAACAGTGTACCATATAGCTTAACTGTACTTTGTCTCTTCCAAACTTTGAAACATTTCTTCTCTTTTGAAGAAAATAACATTTATTACTTTATGGCATGTAGTTTTCATATTATTGTAGACATAAAATTTCGTACAAAAATCCGCAGTTTTCTTTTGGTTGTCCAAAACGTCAGAAACTGATATGTGGGTTTCATTTCTATTTATGATTTTAAAAATAATAAGTGTCCTCCATATTAATGAACATTTTAGTGTTTCCTGTTCATTCATTATTCCGAAAACATTTTAGTTAAACGAATGACAAAATGTTTTTGTAAAAAAGAAAGTTATTCCGAAAGCTTACAAAATTACACTTGAACTGGGGAGAAATTATCACACATTGATTGCTCAAACTAAAATATTATTTGTTGCATATTACTGATGTGAAAATTTAATTAGAAGGTTTTAATAATCTCCATATTGTATTACAAAGGTAATATCTTCCAATATAAACAGAAAATGTGTTTCATATTTCACAAGCTGAAAAATTCGCTGAAGTGAACAAAGTTTGAGGATGTCGATGCCATCAAGAAAACGGTGACGACACTATTAACGAGCATCCCGAAAAAGGATTTGCATTACAGCTGATGGGGATTACTTTTAACCATATAAATGACTATATGTTTCAATTTATTTTCTTCTGAGTAATTTTTTCCTCAATCACGTGGATGCATTCGGCATCTAACCACCATCTTAAAACAGCACAACTCATATCTTATTTGTTTAAATGTGTTTTGTCATAGTTAACTGTAAGCAAATAGCTATTGCTTGGTTAAATTCTGTCCTGAAATCTAACAGAAGAAAGTAAATGCTTATTTAATGAAAGATATAATGCTAAACTAAATAAGAGTCATTTGATTTCTCAGAATGTGTGAATAATACTTCAGGATATCCAAATAAGTTACTTGGTACTACAATTATTATAATCAAAAGCAAATATAGCCCTTTATTTTTAGATGAAGGAAATGATAGAATATAGCAACATTACGGTCTATCTATGGGCAAAATAACCGTGGCAGTCCTCTACAAATTTTTGTGGCATTGATTTCAAAACGAAGGGAGAAAAGTTATTTTTTTACCGTTCTTTGTTATTTCCTAGTAAAAAATGAGTGTTCTCTATTTTTAACTTTTCGTACCTGAAAAAGCATTTTTGTATGGATATTGCTAATAGTCTTCAAAGTATCACCAGTGCAAATAGAGTGGGAAAATGTCAACACTATTTTATTAGTGATTAAGTGAAAAGGGCCATTTCGCTTTATTTAAACGTTCAGCGTTGGGCAACATTCAAATTTTTAAAATGAAATACACTCGTATACAAATAACTGCCTTGATTTCATATTTACTCTTTTATCACATACTTTTAATTTCTTAAAGTATTGTGGTTTTGCAAAAACTATGCAAAAATGCTATTTAGAATTATTTTCATCGTCTATGGAAGTTTAATTGTTTTTATATAATTGGAGAATAACTAAAATCATTTGTTCATTTCTAAACTGGATAAGGTTTTTCTGTTGAATTCATTAATATAACACATTGACCTACATCGTAAAGCTATCTTGGTAGATTTCCAGTTACATATTTATCAGTATGCAAGTTGCACTTTATGCATATTGTTTACTTAAGGTACATTAATTGCATTACATCACTCACTTAATAAGATTGAAAGAATAATAGGTCATAAGCAATTTGTTCTTGGAAGTTGTTTTAGATGATGAAGTGTATTTTCATAATATATCAATATTTGTTATGACTGAAGCCGTTCAAAATTGTTTCCTTATATCAAGAATTTGGCCTTTCATTGTATTTTGTAAAATGACAGATTTTTTTATTGAAAATTTCAACAATTTTTAGAATAAGGCCGAAACAATTATAAAATTACATTACTCACCGCACTCTGAAGCTGAAGAAGCGAAATTAGTTGATCCTTCTCATGAAAGAGAACAAATCCTTAAAACTTCACCATAATGCTCCCTTACCAGGACATTACGGAGCTGATAGTACTTTTTTCGAATATCATCTCGATATTATTTAACTGGAATTCAAAATATATTTCAAATTATGTCAAAAGTTGTGCTGGAAGTATTACATACAAAATAACGAACCAAAAACTTGCTGGTTTATGGCAAACATAAAAGAAGCATTGTAATGTCTTGAAGGAAATAATAAAAATAACAAATATCTGAATCACATGATTGAACAGTAATAAAAAATTCATTATTCCAATTATTTTTTTTAACAATAAAACTTAAATGTAACTAAGAAGATAATCATTATCAATCTAGTGATAAACAATAAAATAATAGAATGCTCAATTTTTCTTAAATGCAACCAACTTTTTATATAAAAAAATAAAAATAAAAAAAAATAAAAAAAAAACTTTCGGTAGCTGCAAGATTTTATTTTCCAATTTTTTTTTCTTTTTTTTTTCTTTTTTAATAAGACAACAAAACTAAAGCTCTCATTACCCATATAATCAATTCAAAAAATATTTCTTTAGGTATTCATTGTTGTACACATGAAAGAAATTCATATTTATTTATTTATATGGTAACTCAATGCATTTGAATAAAACTTTATAGAATCCGTTATGGTTTACATGAGACTATAACGATGTTAATTTATATTTAGCTGTTAAACAATTTGTATATTAAGTTTTAAATTTATCAAACAAATACTGCTTCTTTTTTTAATAATATATAAAATTTGAAACATGAAATGTGTGGTAAGTATCAGTTTGAAAAAAAGTTTAATTACTTAAAAATAATTCAAAACTAATTACAATTATTTTTATACATAACTTTAATAATAGTTGTTTTTTATATTTTTAATAAAAAAGTAAAATAAATGAAAATAAAGAATTAAAATAGTCGTTGAGTTAAATAGATTGAGTGATAAAAATACTAATAATTTTCTTTTTATTAATAAATTTTGTATATAGTTAGTAAATAATTGTACATTCAAATGTTTTATTTCATATTTTTTCTATATTTTTTATACATTTTGTAGGATAAAAATATGATTATTTCTATTATTATATTTTATTTAAAAAACAAATAAATATATATTTTATTCGTTAAAAGAATTAAATTAATAATGATGGTGTACATTTCCATTAATATTTATCATATAATTAGAATATATTGGCAGTAAAAATATAATATTCTTGCTGTTTTTCTAATTTGAATGTCGAAGATATTATATGATTTCAAGGATGTAGAACAATTCTAATTTTCTATAACTGAATGCAAAAGTATAGATTTATACATTTATCAAAACAGTTTTTAGTAGAAAAATAGCGATATTAAATAAAATGATGCTCAACAGGAAATGTAAAAGCAATTTGTTCTTAGAAATTATATATCATAAAGTGAATTTTAACATAATTAAATTTGTCTAAATGTTAAACAGTCATATTTCTTTTTAAACATAAATAATTGGGTTTTTTTTACATATAATTACGATTTTATAATATCTTTGTACAAAATGTAGGAATCGAAACTGCTAGATAGGTTTATACACTTCTTTTACAATGTGAAAATATATGCCTGATCAATACAGTAGCCTTTGATTTTGTCATTATAAATTTAATATATTTTAATTTTATAAGTTGCTCTATTTAGATTATTTGTGAGCCTTGATAACCCTGTCAAATTTATTTATAGTTTAGAAAAAGAAAGAAAATATAAATCATTTTAAAATACATAATACAAATATAAAAATAAGCAGTTTAAATAAATATCTCAAATAAAATGATGTCACTTTTTAAATTGCTATTAACATACTCACAGAAATTTAATTTTGGGATATTTTATCTAAATTAAGTATTGTTTAATATTATACAGATAACTTGTATTAATCTTTAACCTTATAAGATAAGATGAGAGGTGTATAGTGTCAATATAAAACGATATTCAGTTCACTTTGATGTCAGGACAAAATATTTTCTGACTATTTAGATCTTTAAATTGAGATCTAGTTCCCCAAAACGGGTACAATAATAAAAAGTAAAATATTCAAATAAATGCGTCAAAGCATAATTATATCATTAAGGGTAACTATTTGAAGAGGTGGCTAAAAATTTAAAATAGATATTTTTTTTCATTTTATTTACATTTACTCTTATTAGCAGACACTCAACAGTTGAGATTAATTAATATACATTATATTTCCAATATTATACTTTACTTTTAATTCTCTTGCTATATTTCTTTCTCAAACATAATATGATTTTCTATCTTTATATATTTATAATAGGGAATAATCTACCAAAAAATTGGATAGACAATTCTGCTATTAAAAATTCCAAAGATTATACTTGACACTGAAGTTTAATACTAAAGCGTATAAGCATATCAGGATTAGTTTTTAGATATCTTTGTTCAATGTAGAATTTTGTATACTATAAAATGAGTGGATTTGTAGTTGTTCACATTTGATGGTAGTGTCTGTATTAGTTCGCTTTATTTAATTTAAAATCTGACATTCAATTTACTTATAAACTAAAGTGAATTCTTCTAAAAATCAAAAATGGGGATTTTAATTAATAATTAGATATTCTTTGAATATTATAAATAATAACTTCAATAATATTATTTCGCATTTAACAGTTTTTGTGGATTGCAATTTAGATTTTTAATTATTTTTATTTAGAATGACTTAGTTTTAAATGAGAGTTTCAAAATTATTGCATGCGTAATAAATATTAAGTATGTGACAAAATTCCAATTTTTTTTTTTTTTTTACTTTATTAAAAAAAAAAATTCTTTACTTATTTTTGTAATTCACCTGTTAATTTTTAGGAACAACATTTGAAGATAGTGTCAAAAGATCGGAATACGTTTAAAAATATTTCATTGCAGTAAAAATTTAATAATCACGCCGAAAAATAAGCGAAAAAAAGTAAACGAAATTGAAATATAATTATTCATTGAATAAAAGGATTTTGAAAAAGGAAAATTGATATATAATGTAAATGAAAGCTCCCAACAATTATAATAATAATAATAATAATATAAATAAAAAAAAGAAAAACAGACTCCAAATACATTCAGAAGACAAAATCATCAAAATAAGCTACAAATGAAATTTCTCATGAACGAAAAAAATTAATTTTTAATATGTTTTAGGACCTAATTTTTACTATATTTTGAATTTGAGACTCAGTAAACAACAAATTGACTTTCATAGGTTACAATTATAAAAAAAGAAATGAAAATATTGCTTTGAAGTGTAATTATATGTCATTTCGGAAAACAAAAGTAATATTTAATTTTTAAAACAGAATAATAAATATGAGAGATAATTTTCTTTTCATTTAGATAAACAGGTTATATATATTTTTAATTAGAATTCCCATCATCTTTAAAATATTAATTGCATGAAATAGTGTTTAATAAGGTATGGTTGTTCCAGTTTTTGATAAACTTAATTTGAATTTTGCTTTTGATAATTGCTCATAATAAAAAAATAATATATTCAAATGAGGAGAAAAATAAAACATATATTTGTTATACATGACATTTAACAAGCACACACACGCACACGCACACACACACACACACACACACACACACACACACACACACACACAC
>JAPDSC010026802.1:268611-282353 GCA_026290005.1 Latrodectus geometricus
CACACACACACACACACACACACACACACACACACACACACACACACTATATATATATATATATATAATAGTTGAAATCAATTGTATTTCTTTAAATTAAATAATAAATGCGTTAATTACAAATATATGTAAACAGAATATTTTTTTTTAATTTTAACAAGTATATAAATACATTTCAGGCATAAAAAAATTAATCAATGTTTGATAAAAGTAAATGCTGAACTTATGTACACAATTAAATGACCATGATTTGAGTAGCACTCAATTTTAAGGACCAATTTATAGAACAAAATATATTCCATACATTACAAGTAAGAAATACCTTAGAATAATTTAAAATTCCCTTTAAAATTAAACATATTCTGAATATTACAAGTTCCAATGATCAACTATTAAAGCATATCCTCATTTATTGAAACGCCACTAATTTTAATGTCATTAGCAAATGTTCTGATCCTCCGAATAGCTGCAATCATTAATCTTTCTTCCAGAGTAATTTCTTACTTGGAATATGTTTACGTATTCTCGCTCTAGTTAGTGTATCTTTCCTGATTTGGGTTGAGTGTTTCCCTCTTTGACTTGACTTTTCGTCTTAAGTGTTTGATGGACGCCTCTTGTCGGCACGTAATTCTCCAATTCCCTTTGAGGATGATATAACTTGGGATTTGTGTAATCAGACATCTTACATTAATTGAAATTTCTTAACTGGAATAACAATGTAACAACTACTAGTAATAATGAATTTCTTTTGTTCCTTTATTATCATTTGGATTTAATGACCTTTCAAAATAAGATTTCTAAATTAATCTAAAATTGTATGATCAATGAAAAAAAATGTAGTTAACAAGTTGCTGAAATGCTAGCAAAACATAAGAATATGTTTTGCTAACATTTCAACAACTTGTTAACTACATTTTTTATTAATTAATTAAGAATTATTAATTAATAAAAATTTATGTAATTAAGTAACTTTCTCTGTATCTTTAAGTAAGATATTTTAAAAATATCAGTGTTTTAAAATTTAACAAATTAAATACAAGCACTGATTATGAAACAATAATGACCTCTAATTAAATAGTGTCTAGTTCCTATGAAACTATAACTAATTTATTATATTTCATTATGTTATATTTAGATTCTTTTGGGTTGTTGAATTACTGCTATTGATATTAAGCATATTTTTAAAAGTGTAAATCATATTTTTCTAATTCTTGAATGGCAACTTAGTTATTTTTGAAATTTAATGATTCATTTTAGTAAATGTGTGCAGAATTTTACATTTAAAGTTACTTTACTTCATAATATTATGTGTCTCATGATGCGTATATTTCGCATTAATATTAAATAAATGTTTTTAATATTACTAGTTTAGAATCTTATCAACTAAAATTGTGTGCACTTTCATTTAGTTGAATTGTTCGTTAATATGCTTAATTGTTCAATTTATCCAGAAAAAGGATTTAGGTATTGTATTTAAGTTAAGAAATTTTTAGATGCTACGCTATAAAATATGGGGAATAAAATATACACTATTGACCATTAAAATTGCTACACCAAGAAGGCGACATGCTACAGACGTGAAATTTATACTAAAGGAAGAAGGTGCTGTGATATGCAAATGGTTAGCTTTTCAGCGCATTCAGACAAAGCAGGCGGAAGAAGCGACACCTACATTGTGTTTAAATGAGGAAATTGTTCAGCCGGTTCCTCATACACAAAGCATTTGAACGTTGTTGCCTTGTGAAAAGTTGTTGTGATGCCTCGTGTAAGAAAGAAATGCGTACCAGCACGTTTCTGACTTTGATAAAGGTCGAATTGTAGCGTACCGGGATTGCGGTTTATCTTATGGCAGTATTGCTGCTCGTGTCGGCCGAGATCCAATGACTGTTAGCAGAAAATGGAATCGATGGGTGCAGGACAGTAATACGGAATGCCATGCGGGATCTCAACGGCCACCTATCACTAGCAGCCGAGAAGACAGGCATATTATCAGCATGGCCGTAATGGATCGTGCAACCATGTCACGAGCCGTGAGTAAAGAAACGGGGTCGTTTGGAAGACAACAAGTGTCTGCACGATCAGCTCGACGACGTTTGCAGCAGCATAGACTCTCAGCTCGGAGACCATGGCTGCGGCTTCCTTTGACGTTGCGTCATAGACAAGAGCGCCTTCAATGGTGAGATCAACGACGAACCAGGGCGCACGAATAACGCGACGTCATCTTCTTAGATGAATCAAGGTTCTGTGTACAGCATCATGATGGTCGCATCCGTGGTTGGCGGCATCGTGGTGAACGCACACTGGAAGCTTGCATTCGTCATCGTCATACTGGCCCATCACCTGGCGTGATGGTATGGGATGCCATTGGATACACGTCTCGGTCACATCTTGTTTGCATTGACGGTGCTTTGAACAGTGCACGTTACATTTCTGTTGTGTTACGACCCGTGGCTCTACCCTTTATTCGAGCCCTGCGAAACCCTACTTTTCAGCAGGATAATGCCCGACCGCATGTTGCCGGTATTGTACGGACCTTCCATGATACGAAACTTGTTCGGATGGTGCCCTGTCCAGCACGTTCTCCGGATCTTTCACCGATAGAAAACGCCTGGTCAATGGTTGCTGAGCGACTGGCTAGTCACCAAACGCCAGTCACTATGGTTGATGATTTGTGACATCGTGTTGAAACTTCATGGGCATCTGTACCTGTAAATGCAATCGAATCTCTGTCTGACTCAATGCCTATGCGTATAACTGCTGTTATTATTGCCATAGGTGGTTGTTCTGGGTACTGATTTCTCAGGATCTGTCTAGCCAAATTTTTGAAAATTTAATCATTTGTTATTTCTAGGATAATATATTAGTCCAATAAATATCATTTTGTTATCTGCATTTCTTCCTGGTGTAGCAATTTTAGTGGCCAGTAGTGTATTATGTTTACCGAAAGACTAAAAATAGGGTATATATACAATGTATTTGAAACAAATACTTATCGTTTTAAAATAGTTTTATTAATCTTATTTCACTTGTAAAATATATCATTAAGAGATATTTCATTATATCGTACGAAATAAATATAATATATTTTCGTGATAAACTCCTATATACACGTTATTAAAATTTGTGTAATTAACCCAAATATTCAATTGCAACAAAGTAATTTCAATAAACATCTCTTAAAACTAACATCACAGAACTTTCTTAAATACACAGTTCACATGAAGATGTTATTTTTTTTATTTGCTTTTATTATTAAAGAAAAATGCAACCTAATATTTCCATAAATGATTCTAATTTAATACCTAAATGATTTTTACCCATCTGTATCACGTAATTATAAATTCGAATAGCTAATGTAGTTATAATACAGATTATAAAAATTATGCTAATCAATTAGTCTATTTTTTTACGTAGAACTTATGTAAATTTTATGTTCAAGCCATTTTGCATTATGATATTTTGAGATTAAATACATTTACTTTATTACATGTTTTAAATTCTTTAATTATTTTAATTTAATGATTGCAAGCGAATTCCTTATTTAATCATAAATTATTGTTCAAATATTCAAATATAGCATTAAATTTTAATTAACAAAAGAAGTTAGGTAAACAATATATGTAAATATCAACTGTAAAACAATGAGAAACTAAATACATTCTTAAAATAAATTTCCTTAAGAATTAAATATTATTAATTAAAAATCTAGTTATTATTAGCTCTGTAGCATTTCAAAAATGGCTTACTTTAAAAGTATTTCAATATATAATTATGTTCGTTTTTTTCATAAAATATTTAAAAGAAAATACATCATTTTATTTTTATGGCATCTAAGAAAATATTATATTCTTCGTTATTTATATGAAACCTCGAGAGTCTAAAATAAATATATATAGCTAGATTTTTTCTACTTAAAATAATTATTAATATTTCTTGTCTATTTAAATTTACTGAACATATCTGCCTTACATTTCATTAATTAACATATCAATTCAGGTAATAAAGACTAAAAACAATAATGAATTTATTGAACAAGCATTAATTTAATTAGAAATTTGATGATAAAAATTATATAAAATTTATGATTTTTGAAAGTAGATTAAACTTTTCATGATTCTCATAAAATTTAAAATTAATATATCAAATATTTGCTCTCTAAATATTTATTTAAATCATAAAATCTTATTATAAAATTAAACACAAGTTAAAAAATTAAAATATATAAATTAAATAAGATAATATATCTTTGACATAAAGCAAGTTAACATAATACCAAATTGCAAAAGAAATTAAATAAATATGTAATTCATGTAAATAAAATCTATTTAAATGTTTAATCCATTTTTGCCGACAATTTGAGAATATATAAAATGAGTTACTATATAACTTACATATTATTCTTTCGACTGTCAAGATGCTTAGAAAAATTCATGAATTCTTCTGCTCTGAAAAATAATTTTATTGAATCTTCAGAACAACTTGATTTCTAATACTTGCTGATTATTTTAACTCCTTTGTTTCTAAGACTCTTTCAATGTAATTTTCTTCTAGCTTCAGTGATTTAATCGATCTCTGATAGTACCTTCAAAAGTTCATAAAAGAGTTGAAACTTATCTTCAATAAAGTCAGGTGCATACCAGAACTCAGGAAGTTATATTGCATATAAATTAGCTAAACAGCTTGCTTAAAAGTTAAGAACATTTATGCTAACGATTTTGCAATTAAAATATTCTTTGAAATAGCAGTTCCAAACGAATAGGAAAAGTACTTGATATTTATATTGTATGAAATATTGAAGTTACCAGATTCTCAATATTTTCTGCACTTCACCAATTGACAAGACAATTCACCAATTTTTTAAGTATTAAATAAGTTTATTGTCAAGCAATTATATATACCATATTCTTAAGATAAATTTTGCATTGAACACAACAGATGACAACTGTTAATAAAAAAATAGATATTCATAAGAGATATTATTATTTTTAAAATATTTAAAGTTTACTGAAAATTTTGTAAGTTTTTTAATAAATGGTGGACATCACATGATTAACAAATTATTTCCATATTTTTGAAATTAAAATTATACATTTAATTATTTTCCAATTTATACAATTAACTATTGATATAATTAATTGATTGTTAATTTTTATAGCCATTATACCATGTTATTGTATAAATAGCATATTGAAATTTTGTTAAATGTAGGAATACATTTTTTAACAAGTTTATTTTGTACATTTTATTGCTAACATTCTGTGGAAACATTCATAAAATTTGAAATAATTTGTATTTTCAATAATTTTTCTTGAAGTAAGGAAAACTATTGAAAATGCAAATCATATTTTCAATAGTTTGTCTTGTGGTAAGAAAACATTAGCAAATGAAAAGTCAAATGAGTTCCTGAAAATTTATTATTTCCATGAGAATTTTTCATGCAGTTTATATTTTATAGAATATAAACTTTAATTCGGATACATAAGAATTTATACAGATACCTTATTCTCATACAAATAATTTTAAATGTATAAGTGAGTAATTTTGATGTTAATTATTGTTGTTCACAACTAAGTTGATAAAAAATGAAATATTTATAATAATAATCAATTTCAGTAAAACAGCATTTTAAATGATACATACTATTACAATAAAAGAAATTTCGTAATTAGTTCAGTATGAAATAACATATTTATTTGTTGTTTGTCATAAAAAGATAACTGAATAAAAAATGTGTTTAGCATTTCATATCAAATTTAAATTTTGGCTTTCACAGTGAATAAAAACAATTTTATACTTACATATAACATAGGTTTTTAAAACTGCATTCAAAAACTGACATTCCTTGCTAAGTAAAGAATATTATCCAAAAAACGATGTTTTCTTTGCTAAAACTAAGTATGTTAACTTAAACTTTTTAACTTAAATTGTATTATTCCAAAGATATTTTTCTTTATTTAAATAGAAATTTTAGGAAAAAATTGTTTCCTATTTTTAAAAAGGTTTATGAATTTTTGTTTGTTCAAAATGCAGAATTTTATACGGGTAACTATCCAAATAATGGAAACATTTATTAATAAGAGAGACACTTTGAATGTCCTTCGTAAGTATTGCAATATATTAAAAGCTACCAGATTTTTATAAACAGTAATGCATATATTCTGTAACCATAGGATAACTTTATTTATGTTCGGTAAGTTTTAGAAGTTTTTAAAAACTTAAACTGTCAGAATTCCCAAATTTTTAAAGACGAAATTGTTGGAACTTGCCGAACTTGAGCAAGTATCAGCGAAACATCCCAGCTTTAGATGTTCCTAGAGGTATGTTATTTTTAGTCATGACAGTCATACATCACGAAAAACGTACAAATGGGAAAGCTCGGCAAAATACTGAATAAGAAATAAAAAGTGAAAGGGACCGACAAGTAATATAGGATAAAGTGATGTTTAAAAAGAGAGTAATTGCAACCAGAGTGACGCAGAGACTTATACTTTTATGCTTAGACTTTATGGTTTGATGAGCATGAGGAAGAAACTAAACACCTACTGTGGCCATTAGTCATCAGATATTAATATAAATGTACCATTTTAGTCTATTTTGGTGTTTTCAGCATAGAACCAATTTCATCCACCAGCATTTCTCACATATCTTAACAATATCTCAATAAATAATGGTACAATATTTTAGTTATTTATACATATACTAAATATATTAACTAAATAACAATATTCAGTGTTATTTAGTTAATATATTTAATAATTTAAGTGTATTTGTCATAAAAACATTTTATGCAAAATTATTTTATTTATATCATTTACCCATATTGCTGCTGCATACAGTTTTATTTTTTATGTATTATTAACAGTTAACCGGTAAAAATAGTATGTTTTTATTTTTTTATATACACAAGGGAGTTATATATGCATAAAGTGTATTAAAGTGTTAAAAAGTATATATACTATAAGAATTTATATTTTCTGCATATCTGTGACTCAACTAGCAAACATCAATATTTAATTAAGTTGATTAAATTCTGATGTTTGCTTTTGATGTTGAATTTTTAATCTTTAGCTAGGTAATCTATGAAATATTTATTAATGCTTACATGGTTACTTATGGAGGAATAAAAAAATATTTATATGCAGAAGTTCTGCTATTAAGTATTTAAAAAAAAGCTACTATCATTCATTTTTTCCATCAACTACTTATTAATTTTGCCCTCATCACAACGCTCGAGTATTTAGTATTACATTCTGTACAAATCAATTTCTCAATATCATTTTTTGCTTCCATGTAACCATAAATATGCAACTGAGCTGAAAATAATTTTAATTATATTCTGAAAAATAATGGTGTTTTGATTTAAAATAACCTTTTCTGATTTTTTACGACAAAAATACATGCTGAATATTGCTTGCGTTTGAAGTATATTGAAAAAAGTTCATTTTCCAGATCTCATTAACTGATAGTTTTGACAGGAAACCGTAAATATAAGAATTGCGAGTATTTGACATTTTAACATGTTTAATAACTATAAAATTCCATTTTTTTCTCATTAACATCAAAAGTATTAAAAATATTTGGAAGAAAATAAACCATTGTGTTTTTAAGATATTTATCATACATATAAAAAAAAATTTAAAATATTTTTCAATTGAAAAATAACTCTCCTTATGTTTCATAAAGATTTATTATAATCATCTACATGATGTATGATACTAAAAATGAATCTAAAGAATATATAATTGTAATGTTTGTTATGACTTCTTTTATTTACCACTGTAATTAAAATTTGAATTATTTTGAAGAATGCAATAAACTTATATATATATATATATATATATATATATATATATATATATATATATGTATTTTCAATTATTTCAGTGTCTAAAAATAATATCATGCCAAATAAGTTTTATGTATCTTTTTGTGTTTCCTTAAATTAAAGTTCTTTTTATATACTTTAATTGCATGTGAGATTTAAAAAAATAACATTATAATAAGTGTACTTAATCTACTATTTACAACGAATATTTCGCAAACTTATATGTAAATTATGGGGTACATATTATGAAAACCAGCTATATCATAATTCTAAAAAAATTATTAATCTTTTGTATTGGAAAATATTTAATTGTTAATTTCAGAGCACATTTAAAAATTGAAAAATTAGATTTTCTAAGGATATAAGCATGTTTAAATTATTGTCATTCAAGATACACATTGTTTTTTTTCCAAAATCATAAAAAGTACACACATAAAGAAGTGTTTTTCTTTTAATTTGATATGATTGCTTCTAACTTGATATGTATTTAGCATTATAAACTGGAAATCTGGTGGAATAATCCCATTTACCACCAAACAGACATACATGTTCGGTATTGTGGTAAGTATAGACATATGCATGTTCTGTATGGTGTCAATTAAAATGTTGTGCGTGAGCCAATACTCACAAGAGATTGCTACAATTACCAGAGAGAAAAAGGGGAAATATAGCTACATCTCACTCTTTCAAAACAGACCAAATGACATTTATTATATTCAAATCCAGTGATTACGAAGGCCACTGAAGTTATGCAACCATAACTGACCGCAACTTAAGTTTTGAAATTCATTATGAGGAATTGCGGATTTAGAATGTGGAAAGTTCAAATATCAGCATTTTAGAATATTTGCAATGATAGGAACAGCAAAAAAATATTTATACATTAAAAATCCTAATAAAAAATTCAAATGAATTCAAATATAGGTTTGAAAAACGTTTTACAATCTCTCTCGTTATTTTTTATGATATAAATAACAATTGATATGTATAAAAGTATTTTTAAAAAAATTGAATGTAAAATGATAAATTATTAAAAATTAATCAAATGAAGCATTTTCTTCATTTTCAAATATTGCGAAATGAAGTTTTGTTCACAAACGTAAGAATTTTTACAAAAATGATTCTTAAGTACAAATTAAGAAATAATTGGTTGTTGATTAAGTATTTTAAAACTTGAAAAATATCATTTTTATTTTTTTTATCCCAGTAAAATTATTTGTCAATTTTATTTTATTTAAATTTTCATACTTCACTGAATTTATATTCACTCGAACAATTTAGTTGTATTATTTATTTTTTACTTTTAATATTTTAAGTAAACCTTCATTCAAAAATTATGAATTTTCTTTGACTTAAATAGAAACACGGAAATATAACTACAGAAAACAACGTCAATATCACGAGAAATAAATATTGCAATCTACATAAATATGAATAGAATATAATAGAAGAAAATATTTGATGTATAGTTTACATAATATTCATAAAAAAGATAAATATTTTGCAGAAGTAAATTGATGTAAATAATAAAATTTTGTGCAGATATTTGTATTAGGGAATTAATTTTGTAACGAACTTAACTAAATTGAGTAAAACTTTGCGTTTTAAGTGTAGTCAGGTAAGAAAAAAACCGAAAACTATCAATACTTTGTCAATGCAAAAATCTAGTCTAACTTTTGCGACAGGTTTTTAAATTCTGATATACGTCAGATTTAACATATATTGAAAAGTTCAAGTGTACTTGAGTAAATTGGATATCTTTTTCCAAAGTATATGAATATTAGACTTCTTCACTGAGGAAAATTAGTAAAGTTGCTGAAAAAGAACCTTAAAAATTTCCAAATAATATTAGATTAGATAACAGGATAAGTGTATTATAACGAGTGATTAAAATGTGAATACTTGGTATTGAACTTTAGAACAGATTTTACCGCCATTTTTCATATGGCATTATATTACATGGAAGGATAACAGGACAGGTAAACAAATTAAGATACAAGGATACAAATAAGATATAAATTTGAAACTGATATAAATGGTTTGAATACTTGCCAATAAAATGAGTTTCATTCCTCTAAGAGAGCGAGTGATTATTGTTTTTAGTTTAAAAGGTTAAATATATTTTATTTGTATTGTTTACTTAGATATATTTCTCTCGTTATTTAAACAAGAAATTAATTATGATGACACGAAGCAGCCATTCAAAAATATGATAAAATTCCAATAATTAAACTAGGAGTGAAATAAAAAAATATTCACATTATTTAAAGTTAATAATGTAAATACCTTTGCGAAAACTACATGCTTAGATTTAGAGAATAATCTAAACATTAAGATTTATTTCTGAGTGCTTTTCGAAAAGCTAATATATGTGTCCATGATGTATTACAGTAAATGCACAACATTAAATAAAGTATATTTAGTGTAGAACTCACACAATATATAATGGATTAAAATATTTTATCTTTAAAAAATTATATATTTGTTAAATTCCATTATCTGAAGACATAATTGAGTTACGAATAAATTAAGTTATATTTGTGTAGTAACAAAAAAACTAAGAATAATAAAATAATTTATTAATCTTTTCAACTACGTAAGCTATTAACTATACATTATCTATAATAAAATAGACACAGTAATGATGTTAAATATTTTTGCATAATTATGTGTTCATTATATTTAAAAAAAATGTATTCCAATTCTTTAAGTATAGAAAAGTCACAATTTCTTCATTAGATAAAATAATTATATCTTAATGAAGCTATTTAGGATTTTATAATTAATAAATAATAAAACATAATTTTATACTCTCTGTAAAAGTTTAGTGGGTACAGAGAATTGAAAATTTGAAATAATATTGTATAGATTTGCAAATCTAACTAAAATTTAAAAGGCGTAATACAAAAGAATTAAAAATATATATTTTATTTAAACTTTCAGATTTAAAAATTATATATATAAATATTTTTTTCAAAATTGTACATGGTACATATTATTAATTTTAATAAAATATTTATAAAAGTATGCATGCATAAATAAATTTATGTACATATGGAAAAGTTTATTTTATTTAATAATAAATTTAGTAATTTTTACTTAAGGTTACTTTTACTTTTCCTTTTTTAAAAAATTTTAATATTAATATAAATAAATAATGATAAAATATATTTATCACAGAACTTATTTTATTGATTCTAACTACTTAAGTTATTGTTGAATTCAATTTATCTTAACAATTCATAAAATAAAGACTTTTTGACACTTCCCATAGCTTAAGTTTTATGTTTTATTCATGCTTGTATTATCATAAATTTAAATGTAAATTTGAATGCACGCAATTACCACTGTCATTTACCTCCTTCATGACTAAGAATAATGACCACCTGTCAAACAATAGTTCTCTAACCTCCTAGGTTTCAATGACACACACGCATTATGTCAACTGTCCAGACTGATTTCTAAATACATCTATTCATTGTGTGAAATATGACTTATGATGAATTCGATAATAAGTAATATTCCACATAGTGTGAATCTAGGTAAAATACATTCATCATTCTTAAAATATATTTATTTTGTTTTGTTTTACTAATGAAATGTGAAAAATTATATATGTTGCATTTTGTAAGAAATCACTATTTACGTTTCTCATAAACTATTGTGACATAACGAAAACATTATGGTTCATATATGTTACTCTAATCATATTTGATACTTCTTATAAATGGCTGTTTTGAATGTAGCTATTTACGGGGTTTACAATAGTATAAAAAATAATTCTTGATTATCAAATATTATAACTTCATTATCTTTACATGACAGAGAGATTTTTGAGACTTTTGCATGCAATTCTGAATTTAATATTTTCTATACATATCAGTGGATGATAAGAATCATCTAATTTTGGTGTTCAAATATAGTATTATTTCAGTCTCGATTTACATTAATTGCCAACGTGTGGTAACAATTCACAAGACAACGTAGTTTTCAAAATATTTTTAAAGATATAACTAAATTTAATGAATCTCTTATTCAGTAAGAACAAAAAATCATGCGCTTAAAATACTATAGTATTGTGAGATATTTTTGTGGTTAGCTATCATTATCAATATTTACCCTTAATGCTAATGTTGTAATATAAGTTGTTCCTATTTTAATTTCTCTGCGTTGCCTAAGACCACAAGTGACCATTGAAATGTATTTTAATAACCTATTAAAATTATTTTGTTAACAAACTTCGTTCACCTAAAATAAATCAATATTTCATATGGAGGATTAATTGGGTTTAATGTGAGCTTGTGGTGAAGAGAGAACTATGCCGATCACAGTCGAAAATCTGAAGTTTGATATTATCAGTTGATAAACAATAAAATATGGATGTTTTGCTTACTTCCTTGAATACTTTTTGTATACACATTTGTCCGGTGGATTTTGGTTGATACCTATATTTCTTCCCTTAAGACATGGGAGTAATGAAAGCAAAGACCTTCTGGAAAACAATAATCCAGTGAATACCTAAATAAGAATATCCAAAGGAGTATTTTATTTTTTTAATTTTTTAGAAGTATATATAAAAAGCTTGGATGTTGTATAAACGTATTCATTTAATATTAAGATTGATTGTAATTAAATGAATTACATTTATTAAAATTATATAACTTCTTTATCTGAATATCCCAGGAGTACGGAATGCAACAGAAATCTTCATTATGTTTTCAGTTATTTGGTGGAAAATTTTGGAAACTACCTCTTTATTTTATGTCAGGATTCTTTTTTTAATGTCAGTATCAATATTTTTGACATTTCTTATTTGAAAAGAAATTTTTCTAGAGCAATTTTATGCATATTATTTATCAACAATAATTTACATAATTTTTATTCTATGCAAAATAATCTATTCTTAATAACGTAAATTGAGTTTTCAAAAAATGAACATTTTTTATATAATAAAATGTATCAAAATCCCTATTACCAGATTGTACTAGTCAATGCTGTTTGAAAGAAAAATAGGTTCCCTTGGAATGAAAATTTTACTGTAAATAATATAGCTGTTTATAGAAGAACAAATCTTTAAAATACTATAATTTTTTACTATAATAACTTACAATAAAAAGGCAATTGATATAAGGAAACAAATATGTCATATAACAAATATGTCATTCTTTCAAAACAAATTTAAAAGCAAAATCAACAAAAGCTTCTATTTGTGAAAACATTTATTTTTGTTTAGAATCTTTTTTTTTGGGGGGGGGGGGATATTCTTCCATGTTTAGTGTTAGGCTTATAATATATAAGCATGCAATAGTAATTGATAAAAATATGCTCGCCTCATATTTCTTCATTTACTTTTTAAATATCTTTCACTTTTTATTTCGCGGACTAACCATAAATTTTCGAAGAATTGCATGTTGACACTCAGAGACCAATCCTTGAAAGTTTTCCAGCTTATTCATAACAATTTCTTTATAATCAGAATCAGTAAAATACGCTAACTTTTACTGAAGACATTTTAAAAGTAACCCCAGAACCTTTTTCATTTATTAGCATTCCTTTATTATCAATATCCGGATTCAAATCATTTCATTCATAAGATTCATCTCAGACGCATTCATCATCACTCATAATATTTTAAATCTTATAAATATCCAACTTAAATTTATTTGATTTATATGAAATTTTATTATTTATATTATATAATTCATCTATTTGTATTAATATATTTTTAGTACAATATGTAAACTTGATTAAACTTGATAGTTGCAATTAAAATTTCTAATATTTTAACATACGATACATATTCAGAAAAAGGCAATCAAATATCTCTTAAATTGATAAATGAGAGTTATTTTATTTTCATACTTTACATTAATTATGAATATATAAGATAAAAATAACTCATGAACTTTTAATTCCC
>JAPDSC010026813.1:6390-19679 GCA_026290005.1 Latrodectus geometricus
AAATACCAAGTTTGGTGCCATTTTAGGCTATTTGATCGAACTACAGGGTACTACAAACACTGTCATTTTAAAAAAAACTATATATATATATATATTAGTTTGGGGAAAAAGAAATCCATTATTTTTACGTGAACTTTATGTAACTTCTTTTGGTTTCACTTTGCAAAAATTTTTAAAACAGCTTTCATGTAGATTTTTTAGGTCTTGCTCGTTACGACTGCTGACATGCGGTTAACTTCGATCATTTTTGATATTTTATAGACATTTTCGACGATGCTGAATCCACATGCGTGGTGCATCTCTAACATCAAAAATACCCGAACGGAATGGACGAAACAAAAATTTTGCGTAACTGGTTGTTACAGTCATAAAGAGGACGATAAACACCTTTCACAATTTTAGCCACCCGGCTATCTTTTTCGCCGTTACAAGAGAAAAACGAAAATGTATCGAATTTTCTGTTTGTTGTCTTCCAATTTTAAAACCTTGTACTCGTAACTGAATTAATCAAACAAAAAACCGCAAGAGGATATTTTAGTGTCTAATGTCACCTTTCCAACGAGCATAAATCTGAAATTGTTTGATAGATACCTCACGAGGTAGCGATCACTACAGACGTCTACCGAAAAAATAATGGATTACTTTTTCCCCAAACTAATATATATATATATATATATAATATATATATATATATATATATATATATATAAAAATGGGAGAAGTTTATCAAACATATAACTATAGCTAACTATCTTATTAACTGTACCACTGTTTTCTCCTGTCTCATTTATTAATAGTAATATAGGTATTTACATTAAAAATGCAAATTTTTCTTTTTGAATTGCTTTGCATACATTTCTAGGTTTTATATATGATTCATTAAATTAAGAAGTTAAAAAATTATGTATTATGTTTATACTAATGATGCAATATACATTAAATACGTCATTAATTTTCATGAAAATATTATTTCTAGATTTTATAAAGGTTTTAATAAATTAAGAATTCAAAAGATTCTATATTATGTTATAATATACATTAAATACATCATTAATTTTCATGATAAAATCACTTCAAGTTTAAAATGTCAATGTAGGAATTCACTATTAGCAATAAATGAAAGAGTACTGTAGGTAGTTAAAACTAAGTTACAAAATTTGAATACTGTCTACGTAACATTATTAATAAAATGATACTTTGAATATATCTCATTTCTACACGAAACTTCGATGCAAATTAATTCTTAATACTACACTCCAAATAAAAATAAAATTTTCCATCGATTTATCAAAGTGACAGCGATATGAAAGGATTAGTTTGTATCCTAATATCAGCTACACTCAAACAGACGTGCCATAATAGAAGCTTCTGCAAATAATTATCTTATCCCTTTCTACATAATCGTCTCCAAGTTTGATTGATCGTTACTCTACTCATATTCCCAAACACGTTCCATAAATGAATACATAACTACGTATTCACTTTTATTTAATAATTATATTAGGATGAGACTTCTTCCTTTATATCTTTATATTTTTGTCCCATCATATTAAAGCAACTTCGTTTTTCTATAAAGTAGTTCAAAGTTGACATAGTAGTGTGGGTAGATATATATATATATAAAGTAAGATACATTTAATAGATAAAGTAAAAACAAAGAAGAAACTATGCAACTTTATATTTAAGTAATACTTTAATATTTAATCTACATTAAACATTTTAAACTACTTTAACTTCTTAATTTAACTTGTAAGAAATTTTTTTTATTACTTTTGGCAACCATATTCTTCTATATTTGATATCTTCTGTTGTATTTGATATATTTTTCTTATTGTATTGCTTTCCCTATGTATTTTTTAGCTTATTTTTCAATGTATTACGTTGCTTCTATTTATTTCAATTTTGATATAGTTGTATTTTCCTCTTATAGAGACACTGTTCGGGGGAATAACACGAATATTTTTAGACCTTTGTCTTTCGTGTTTGTCAGAAAAGGGTGTCTGTTTTGCATAGTTGGCCATCTCCCTCCTAATGAATATGTGGTCCCTATGCTCTTTCCTTAATTATATTATATTACATTATTTTTCTTGATTTTTTCCCTGACTTTGTCTTATTTATATTAAATAATACTTATTCATTGATTAATACATTGTATTTACTTTTCTATACATTGTATTTATTGCTTTATATCATATATATATATATTATATAGGGAGAGAGAGATGCTATAATATATATTAATACCAAAAATAAATAGACAAATTAAGTAAAATTAAATAAGCAAGAAATAAATACAAACAGTAGAATATAATTAGTTTTTTTTATTATGCTGTAAATTCAATTAAATAGTAATTTCCTTTAGAGGTTGTTGGTTGGTTGATAAGTCGCATTCTGTTGTTATTTTACTCACACGAGAGATTAGTTGAAGAATAAGACAGTTAAGTAGTCATCATTATGCGGGTATCGGAATTGCTCTCAACTTTCTATTACGAAACTAAAATACACAATACAATAGACACAAAATCCGAAGCCTTATCAATTCACATATAAGCTAGTAAAATGGAGTCGAGTGTTTTCATTCTGTAGGAATAAAATTCCAGGAAACTGTGTCAAATATCTTATCTCAATGTGTAGAAATATCATCGCAATGGATAATTTTACCTAAATGAAAAAAGAAATTGAAAACATGCTTTCAAAGAAACTGAATTTTATATTCTTTCATAAACATAAATACATTCTTCATATTTATATGTTGTGAATAAGCGAATTTTCCAGTAAGACTAGAAATTGCAAAAAATTAATTCATACATTAAAATAATTATATGCTTTCTTGTTTATATTTTTGTTTTCTTAATTATATTTAATCTAGTAGCCGGCCAATGGCTGAGTGGGTAAATTTCTGGTTTTGGTCTATTGGTCCAGGGTTCGAATCCCATTGACGTTTTCTTTCTCACTTTCTGTATTTCTTTGTCCTTCGAGTATTTCTCTTCTGAGATGATGGATGAATGTGGCCCACTCGATAAACAGGTTTGTGGTGGTGTGACGTGGGTAATGCTACTCGCCTTTATGATATGGTTCACAGGTACCCGTCGGGTAACGCTAAATGAGCTGCAGTTTTCGGCATTCTTGTGGGGAAGGGTTAATCACCCCGTGTCCGCAGTCAGAAAAAAAAATCGAAACTAGCCGCAATAAATATCCCTTTCTCTTAATTCAGTGGTTTATTCTAAAATGTTCTTTCAGATATTAAAGGGTTTTGCAAATCATTTATATCATTAATGTCCATATTTATATTAAATATACATTTATTAATCATAGTTGCTTTAAAAATATTTATTTTTAATGTTCATAAAATTTTAAAAGTTTATATTTTATATTCGAATTAAATATTTCATTTTTATTATTTATTCATAATCAATCCTATTTCTTAAAATTATTTTTATTAATTTTAGAGCATTTTCATACCACAAAGCTATTTTTATAAATAAAAAAAATTGTGAATTTAACACTAAAACTACCGAAAGGGGTCATTTGAACCATTTTCCCATTAATTTTGCCGAATAAAAAAAATCCCCGGTATGTTTAGTGTTAAATTAAAAGTATTACATATTTACAGAAGCAGATTCTCGTGCTAATAAGTTATAATATTTTAATATTTTTGAAATTTTCCTGGTATTACAAATACTTTAAAATTTATTTTTGAAATTCAAACTAGAACAAGACACTGTGACAATGCGAGTCACATTTAAAGATTATTTTAATTTGATATTGGGAAAATGAAAGTGCTTAAAATATTTTAGCATGAATGAATTAAAAACAAATGTAAATTTTGTATAGTAAAATTCTTGATTCAATTAGGGCATTAATTTATGTATTTACATTTGTCAGAAAATTAATTTACGTATTTTTTTCCATTGGTAAATTATTTTTGTATATGTCAAAATAAATAATTTATTAAATTATGTATACTTATATTATTTAAGTATGAAATAGTAAAAATGAAGAATTTTTATAAAATATATATATTTCTTTCGATAAAACTCATAACCGTTTTGATAAATATCAAAACTTTATTATGATACTTGAATGAAATATAATAAAGTGTGAGAGTATTAACAAATCCTTTCAGAATTAAATCAAATATATATATATATATGTATATTAATGAAACATAAATTATTAAACGAGAAAATTTTAAGCCAAAAAATCTAGTAATTTTAGGATAAGTATAAAAAAATACTATTATATTTTTGATTAACTATTATATTATTAATTTTGATTACAAAAGTAACAAATTCATATGATATAAATTAAATTCATATGGCAGATTAAATTAAAATTCAATGAAATTAAACTATTAATGGTTAAACCAAAGAACAAATGGAGGAAATATCTATCAAAGTGAACTCTGCCATTAAATATTTTTCTAATGAATTGGTGACGAAATTAAACCAATGATGAAACTTTAAACGCATCTTGAATAAACTTAAGAAAGAAATAGGAAAAATCTGGAGAAGCTTACTCTGCCGGATGTTTTCCCATTAGTTAATGAAATGATGAAAATTTAAACTCATTTTGTGATTAAACCTAGAAATCAATGTGGAATATCTGCCAGAATTAACGTTGTCGAATGTTTTTCCATTTGTTAAAACAACAGCTGATATAATATTATTAAACAGCTTTTTCCATTTTTATTTTTATTATTCTATTACAATATGTAAAATAGTTTTTTAAAATAAATTCTTACTTAAGTCAACAAAGAATGATTTTATTTTAGTTACTTTTTATTAAATTTTGCATTGTGAAACAAGGGTGAATACTGTTAAGTAGTTATGTTTAGTTTATTGCCTCTATTATTTTTGTTTCTACGAGATTCGATCGCAAAACATGAAAATTCTAAACCGACGCCCTACTAACTTTTGCACTGAAAGGAAAATTTCTCATCACACTATTTTGCAGAACGCCGGCCAATGTCTGGGTGGCTAGCGTTCTTGAATCCTGAACTGTTGGTCCTGGGTTCGAATCCCGATTTCGGCATGGACATTTCCTTTCTCTCTCTGTGTACCTTTGTCCTTTCTTTTTCTCAGATGATAGATGATTGTGGCCCGCCTTATAAATGGGTTAGTGGAGGTGTGAAGTAGGTAATGCTACTCACGTTGGTTCACAGGTGCCCACCGGGTAATGTTAAATGAATTGCAATTTCTGGCTTTGTTGTGGTCGACGGGTCAATCACCCAGTGCACCGCCATTAGGAAAAAAAACAATTTTGCAAAAAGTCCTTTATAAGTAATTTTCATTTTTTTTTTAATTAGAAAAGACTCTCTCGCAATAATTTATTTCAAAACCTCAAAGTAGAATTTTCTAAATAAAAATAAAGTATTTTACAAGATAATAAAAATAAAGAAATTTAAGAATGTGAAGAGGGAGATAGTAATAATAGATGCCAACAGATAGCACCATTACAAAATAGTGCATTTTTGTCCTACATCAAACTCAAATTAATTAATAAAATTTAATGATATAATATTTAAAAAAACTGTATTAACAATAATTGTCATTCACTACAAGTTAAATAAAAGCATCTGAACTTGAATAGACGAATAATAAGTATTTTGTAAACAATTGAAAAACTGAACAAGATATACATATAACAAGAAAATGTTACTAATAGTAGGAATTGATAAAAGACCAATTGTTGTGTAAACCAGATAAAATTAAAATGCTAACTATATTCTTCCTTAAGCGTGATATAAATTATTTAAATTATAAAAAATGGAAAACATTCGTATAAATTATAAGACTATATAGTTTTCTGGTATTAATAATTGTACGTACAAATCTACCTAACTATGAATAGATCTGTCCCTGGTATTAAAAGTACTGGAATCAAAACCACCAAACAATAAATATGCATGTTTTTGTGAATACATCAAAAACAATGAATACATTTAAGAAATTGACTGCTAATAAATCCTTATATATTTTTCCTAAATATGTTAAAAGCCTATTGTAGACAGTAAATTTTAATTTCAAGAAAACATTTTTTATTTCATATCAGACTATCTATTCATATTAAGAAAATTGAGATACCATTTTTTATCTCAGCTTTATTTATTTCTATAAATATTCTCACCATACAGAAAACAATATTTGTATTTCATTATACTTGGCCACTATAAATATGTATTTTGTATAAATATTTAAGAGTAAATATAATTTTTATCATAATTTCCTATTCAATAAATATTTTTTTTACAAAAATGAACCATAGTTCTCCAAACTATTCTTCATTTTTCTTAACGAATCCACTCTTAAAACATGGAAATAATACTGGAAAATTGAAGAAGATTCATTCTATTCAGAATTAATATTCTAAAAGAATTCCCTGAAAAGAAACTTTTGGAACTATTGAATTTAGCACATAAGTGTTGAATACTAAGATATAAAACATTTTTCTATTTCACGCGCACTTTTAATTAAATTATAAATCCTTGTAAAAAGATTCGCAAAGTTCTTACTGATTATAAATCTTAGGCTCAATAAATTTTAGGCTTTTTTCAGAACTCGCATGTTTTTATCTTATTTATTTCATATGTTCTAGGCATATTTCCATGGTTTTTGTTTCTTTCAGCTATTTATATTTATTGAAATATTATATCTTTCCCTAAAAGATATAAGGTAAAGAAAAAAAGAACATTTTACTAAAACTGAAAAGAAGTCTTTTTGAAAACTTATAAGAATATCATTTCAAATTTTAAAAAAATTATTTGAAATCAAATTATAAGAAATATCCATATTTTATAATTTCAAGAATTTTAGTAACAAAATTTTGCTGTATTTTTATTGAAAGACTTAGAAATGAATGTTTTTCAAAAATAAATATCTGTATTTGAAATGCAAATTAAACAAATAAATTTTACATTTATGTCTAAAAATAAATTTATTTTAATTTATTAAATTCGCAACATAAAAATTAAATTTATAAAAATACTTTTCTATATGTCGGAGTTAGTTCAAGAGCATTTACAAAAAGCAAAATTGTGGAGAAGTAAATTTATTATTTTAAATGATTTGTAATTCCTAGTAACCATTTAAAAATTGTTTTCAACGCTGTTAGAACTCATTTAAATATTAATTATAGATTTGTTCTTTTTTTTTTTTTTTTGCACGTGAAGACTCATATAAATTTAATATAGAGTTCCAAGTGAAGTGGTTTTTAAAACGTTTAAAACACGAACTTATGTATCAAATGAAAAATCAACCTGTGAGCTGTCCATCTGAAAGCGACGTTGTTCAATCAAATTTTTAATTTTATATTGCAGAGAAATAGGTTGAATTTTAAGCAAAATCCTTATTTCAATTTTGAACTAAAATTTCATAATACAGAAAGTATGAAATTCTTCAAATTTTTGTCTTGTTAACATATGTATGAAAGCCGACCAATGGCTGTGAGTGGTTAGAATTCCAGTCTGTTGGTCCCAATTTCGAATTCCGGTTTGGACGTGCTTTCTCTTTCTCTCTCTCTCTCTCTCTCTCTTTCTCTCTCTCTCTTAATCTTTCTCCTTTCTTCTCCTAATGGATGAATGTGGTCCGGCCTATAAACGGGTTTGTGGTGGTGTGGCGTGGGTAATGCTACTCGCCTCCGTGACTTGGTTCACAGGTGCGCACCGGGTAACGCTGAATGAGTAGCAGTTTCCGGCATTTTTGTGGGGAAGGGTCCATCACCCAAAGCCCACCGTTAGAAAAAAAATATCTATGAAAGAAAAAAATATATATTGTTTTCCATTTTTATATGAATATGTATTTACAGATACACAAGTTTTCTTTTTCTATTCAAAACAAAATGTTCTTTTTATGAAGTTTTTTAACTTATTATAAATAACATATCTAAAAAAATGTGATAATCAAATTTTCTGATGTATTGCTATCTCCTTAACTCTTAAAAGCTTAAAATTACTAATAATATGTTATCTAATAACACTTTTCCTGCACTTTAATAGTCCTACTAGGTGTTAGATATAACCACTTTGTTCTACTCTCTGTTCAATGATCATAACGCTGCTCCATAACATATTAATCAATATTTATCAATGATTCATTTTATTAGCATAAAGCAAGATCGTTGTTTATTCATATTTTTTACATTTTCAGTACACCAGGAAATGTAAAAAATATGAATAAAATGGAAATAATGTATACCAGGAAATAATGTATACCATATAATACAATAACTTAAACTTGCCACTAGGAGGCAAAAAATAACATTTTTTAGCTTTTTTGTTATTTAATAGCACACTTTATTGAAAATATACTTTTAATCCTAGCGTCGTTAGAATAGTTTTGTTGTACAATAAGCATTATAGTCAACGACATCTTTCGTTAAAAATTATTGAAATTGCATTCAGTCTACCTAAATAATCGTTTGCACTACACAAATAGTTCTTTAAACTTCCTGCATGTACAAGCATGTAAATATGTACATAATTAAACTACTCGGTGGTTGTTTCTTTCGTTACAGTTAATATCATGTGTACATCACTTTATTTTATTCATAATTGGTGTGTGAGTTAAGTAACTAATCGTTTTCACCAATCATGTTAAATATACAATTTTGTCCAACCTTCAAAAATAAGTCAATCTGTCAGTAGGAGTTGGGCTCTTCACTGAGCAGTTGGAAAGAAAATGTTGGCTAATATCTTAGTGGGATGGGTTGTTTTATATATTATTGGAGATTTGTCTCTCTCGATACCGCTATTCAAAGATAAATATTTATTAATCATTTAGTAAAGATAAATTTATTTCTTGTAGCATGTAAAGCACATTGAATATTGATATTTGATTGTTTATGCAAGCAATCAATAAATCATAACATCCACTTTATGGTTAGTTTAAATCAGTTAGGACGATTTAAATGTTTTTTTCTTTTTATAACTTGTTTCTTTTTCATTTCTTTTTTTTTTTAACTGGAGTAAATTTATTTAGTCTATTGGGAAATGTTCTACGTATACTAGAACTTAAGCAATATCATTTCCGAAGATGTGAAATTTAGAGATACTTTTATATTTTTTTAATTGTTTTTCACTTTCACTTCTTTCACTTAAATCCTGTAAATTTACTTGAGTGAACACGAAATATTCTGAAATGATCTTATACTGTATCGGCTTTTAAAATGAGAGTTTTTTTTATTTTTCAATTTTTTTTTCATTTTATAACGAATGAATTAAAACAAAATTTACATGACTTTAAATCTAATATCTCACACTCTAATCGCACGGTTCTAAATTTTAATAGATATTCAAGAATGATCATCGATTCTATTAATTATAATCGGATGTAAATTCATTTTCAAATATACGCTAACGGTTTTAAATTGACTATGTAAAATGGTTTTATATTGACTATGTAAAATGTCGATTTTAAATTAAAGATGTTAAATTTATTAGGTAAGATACAATAATTGATTTTATAAGAAGAAACACATAAGATATAAAATAAAATTGTATAATATATGAATAATGTCATAGACAATAACAATCCAATGGTAGAAATCGTCTTTGATTGTGGAAGGTCACTTGTTCGATACCTGAACCAGTTGGAAATCTTTGTTTAGAGATATCGTTTATATAATTAAATATTAGAGTATTTATTTTCATGTAAGTTCAAAGAAAACTGAAAAAGTATACCCGAACATAATATCGAACTCTTCAATTAAAAATATTCATAGTTATAATTTAATTTGAAGTAAACGGAACACACACAGATATTTTTGTTCATAAAAAATAATACATCATGAAAAAATAAAAAAGTGCGTAATTTCACTGATCAAAAAAACTCTAATCTTAAGAAGATGAAAGCAAATCAAGGCAAAAATAATAAAATTTCCAAAATTTCCCATCTCTTCTCATGAAAATATGCTAAGAATCTCTTTTTTCTAGATCTAAATGCAAACATAATTGTGAAAACATTTTATATAATTATTTATACTTATAATCATGGGATGTTTTTTTTTGTTGTGGAGGAAAATACATTTTATTTTTTTAATTTTTTTATATAATAAGAAATACAACTAAACTACTAAATAAAATTTGTTTTCCGCATGACATTTATCAAACAAGATCTCCCAAAACTATTTATGATTCTATGTGGATAGATTAATCTATGAAAATATGATTTGAGACTTTCATTATATTAAGAAAAGAAAATGAAAACTCGCTTCCTGTGATAAAAGCTTGGCGACACATTTTTCCGGAAATAGATATTTTTTTACCACCAGCCCAAGCGATGCAATAAAACATCCATGAGTATAAATGTAAAAGCCTAAAACTTGGCGAAATTAATTACTGATCTCAGCGCTAGTCAATTCAATTATCCCAACTTTAAAAGCCTCGCTGGGTAAAGAAATTTTTTTCCAACATATGACTAGCAAGCTGTTGAAAACATTTCCCCACTGAAATAGAGATATAATAAAGCATCCAAACGCACGGAAATTTCTCTGCATTAATAAATTAGTGGCTTTATTTTACTATTACAAGTGGATTCTTATTTTAATGTTCCTTATTAATGCTAGGAGTGTTCTTGGCGACATATTTGAGGAAAAATGCACCGCCAAGTTTATTGTTTCAGTAAGAAAAATGAATAGACATTATAGTGTTATGCATTTTTCTCATTTGAAACTTCGAAAACTATTTGTTTACACTGGCGTTATTGAATTTTTCATTACCTCTATCTTATCTTCATTCTTAGTTTTTTCAATAAACTAAATTATAAAATATAACTTCGTTGGATATATTTAAGCTCTTGAAATATTTTAGCTGACGTTTATTTTATTAATATTGTAAATTATAGAACTTTAAGCGGATTTTAATGTAGCAACGAAATATAGCTGGAATAATCAATTATTTAAGTTTCAAATCAATATTTAAATTCTATATTTAAACCTGTATTTAATATAATAGTGAACTATAAACATTGTAACCTAAAGCAATGCAAATTTTATAAGAAAGAATATCGTAATCATTTATTATGATTTTCATATAAAAAATATTTATTATATAGAGAATATATTCTAATAGTTAACTAAAATTCTCACACAATCACTGTGTTTCTTATTACTCTAAATAATGTATTAAATCATTTTAAAATTTAAAAAATATAAAACTCGATGTATGAGAGTTTATTATATAATTTTTGATAATTTTTTGGAATATTTTACCTTTATGCTACGTAGAACACATCTAAATACACAAAAGTAGTATTTTATACGTAGTAAAAAAAGTAGTATTTTATACTATATTAAAGTAGTAGTTTTTATCAATGTCTTTAAAGATATGAAATGTTTTCAAACAGAAGCGTTTTTCCTGATATTAGATTAAAATTACACTGTGTGCTCAAAACAATTAAAGGATATTGTAAGTTTTGCATAAAATAAAGATATAAGCGGATTTTTTTTGACGAAAATGGGAGAAGAGTATCACAAATGCAAATTTTTCTGATTTACAAACTGTGGAGTATGCTGATTTTGAGTTCGACGTGAAAAATGTCGCTTCAGAGGCAGTGAATGAAATTTGACTTTCAAGTAACAAAAAGACAATGAAGACAAGGATGATCGGCATTCAGTGGCTGCTTTGTTTCGATGAGTACGATGTCTCAGCTAAGTCATTTAACAGATTCAGAAGCTTGAAGAGTTGGTAAGTTAGAAGGGAGCCAAACTCAAGCCGAAGTAGCGCAAGCCATTGGAGTGTCACAAAGTGTGATTTCTAGGATCGGGAACTGTTTTTTGGAGACTGGAAGTGCAGGCCGAAGACCGGGGCAAGGTCGTAGACGGGCAACAACGCCCAATGAAGATCATTATTTAGTGTTAATGGCTCGGTGACATGGAAATATGAACGCTACTCCTTTCCAACAACACCTTTATTCAGTTACTGACACAACGGTTTCAACTCAGACTGTCCGAAACAGACTCCATGGTGTAGGTCTGTATGCTCGCCGACCGATGGTATGCGTTAAACTAACATCAAGGCGTCGTCGCGACCGAAGGGTGTGGACAGCAGAACATGTGAACTGGGAGAAATGAATGAAGCAATGTTCTCTTTTCTGACGAGTCCCGTTTTTCAGTTCATCCTGATAATAGGCGTATTTCCCTCTGGAGGAACCGTGGCAGTAGGAATAATCCTGCATTCGTGCACGAAAATGTCAGATTTGGCGGTGGGGGAGTGTTGGTGTATGGTGGCATCTCCTTTGACTGACGCACAGACCTCTATCGTTCGAGATGGACTTCTGACTGGTCGCCGATATAGAAATGACATCCACAGACCTATTGCAGTCCCTTACGCTGTAGCAATCGAGACGACTTCATTTTAATGGACGATAACTGCAGGCCACATCGTGCCCTGTGGTGGAGGATTTTTTTTCCTTGAAGAAATTGGGCGAATGAAATGGCCTGCCTGTTCTTCAGACATGTATCCAATAGACCACGTTTGGAACGTTATAGGAAGACTAGTTGCTGGCCACCAACCACCCGCACAAACTCTCCAAGAAATGGAAAGAGCTCTTCTGGAAGAGTGGGACAGAATACCCCAACTCGTGATTAATATCCTCATTGACTATATGCCTTAAAGGTGTTCAATTTTGCTGGCTGTCTGTGGAAACCTTACCTCCAATTGAAAATGATTTATTTTGAAGAAAACACCTTTCTTATTCTTTTTTTCTTACATGTACAGATTGTATTATTTTCCTTTTGTACACAAATGCCCAATAAATGCATTTTTTGCTGCCAAATATGTGTAATTTATTCTCATATAACCTACTAAGTCTGTCGACCATGTATGAATCAGCTAAAATGTTTCCCAGCCACAAGATTCACCTAAAACGGCAATATCCTTTAGTTTTTTGAGCTGTATATATATATATATATATATATATATATATATATAATATAAGGCCTAGTTAGAAATATCATAATACATACATTCAGTGCAAAAGCTGCTTAAGTTTTTTATTATCAATTAAAAACAGTCTTAAAGTTATAAAAAATAAAACTAATTATTATAAATTAAAAATAATTAATTAAAAGCTGTCCATTTTGTTACTTCATTTAAGTTGATTTATTGGAAATTTTTTCAATTTGTACTTTTGATTTGTATAATTGTTTAAATGACTCAAATTTAAAATTCATTTCGTAAATTTCATTTTGTATACTGGTTATATTTTTTATCCTATTGCTAGATTTAAAAAACTTTATCTGATTGTTTTATAGTATATATATATATATATATATATATATATATATATATA
>JAPDSC010026821.1:5147-22958 GCA_026290005.1 Latrodectus geometricus
TGTGTGTGTGTGTGTGTGTGTGTGTGTGTGTGTGTGTGTGTGTGTACTATTATAATATTATAATACAATAAATTTTAAGAGTTTTTTTATAATTTTCTTCTTATAAGCTGATTTTATCAATTGAACAAAGGCTTTCTTTATTTAAACTCTCCAAATATGATTCATTTACAGTTAGAAGCTCAGCGAAAATAAAATATTCGCAGTTCTTTTTTACTTGTAATTAAATTCAAGTGTTGAATTACTAAATAGAAATATATTAATTGGATTAGTGCTTCAAGGAAAATTTGGAGTGATTGAAATGGGAATTACACGTTTAAAATAAGATTTGTCATGAACAGAAAAACGATTCTTTTCCATGCGTAAATCTTCCTCGCCTTGTTTATTTTTAAATTTCCATTTGATATTTATTTTTATCTTAATAAGTGCTTGAAAATATGAAATGAAATTAATCCTGTTGATTAAATTTTTTAAAATATTTAATTAAGACTGAAAGGAAGCACTCAAACAATTAGAACTTAAAACACTGTGTGGGAGTGCATGAAGAATAACTTTTTTTTATTTTAATGGAAATTTATGATTAAATGCGTTAATTCTGTTAATAATGTGAAGAGTATTGCAATTTGCATTTTAAAATAAATGAATGTTAAAGTGATATACTTGAGGCCTTTTATAAATGAATTTTATATTCTGAGAAATTTCCTAATTAGTTCTTTTAAAAGTAGAAATTTACGAAGATTTATCGTTTTGTAACTTAATGAGAATCAACCAGATTATTGTAATATGTAGTACATGCAGAACGCTTAATTATCTACATTTTCAATTGATTAATATAATTGTTTAAATATTGTATTCAAGTCATCTAAATCTGGCAAATTTTAAGCATTTGTAAGTCATATACATTGATTTATTATCTTATTTTGACAGGGTATTAAAGTAGTGAATAAAATTTAAAGACAATCGTGCAGATACTTATATTTCACCACAATAATAAAATATAAATACTTGAATTATTGTTTAAATTTATTAAAATTTATATTTTTCGATGTTTTATTTAATGGCAATTTTTTTACTTTTTGACTGTGTACTAATATAAAATTTGCATTTAATGTTATACATTTACAAATGAGCAACTTTTATTTTTTTCAAACTTATTTCCAGAACTTTAATTTTCATGTATTTTAACTCATTAAAAATTTTTAAGAAGAGGAGAGTTTTGTAATTAAATTTTTTTTACCTAAGAACCACATTCTAAATAACGTCAAAATTATTAACATTAATGATATGTGAAGCTAGTAAAATAAAAATATTTGCATATATTTGTTGATTTAATGATGATATTGGACATTAAACTTTAAACCTTGGTGAAGTATTGAGCTGTATGTTTTACATGATAGATCAAATCGAAATAATGTTTTTCTCATTTTTCTAAACTATTTCTAATGGAAAAGTTAATTAAACTAGAGGAAAACTAGGAAAAACTGGATAAAGTTCACTGTCAAGTAGTGATGTCTGTGTATTGAGTGCCAAAATTCGATATTTACAAATCTGCTCACGAAAGATCAATGTTACTACATCTTATCAAATATGATATATTCATTATACAAGTAAGTAGATGAAGGGTGAAACTACATAGAAATTGGGCTAAACTAGAATATGAATTATATGAAGATTATAATCAAATTTCGATTGCTATGCAGCAATAAATGTCGAAAATCAATATTTACTCATATGTGTACGAAGGATCATTATTGCAAATACCTAGGGTATTCAATATATTTTTCATACAAGTAAACAGATGATACTTAAACTAGATGAAAACTGGTTATAACTAGAAACTAGATTGTAAGCCAAAAGAAATCAATAGTTACACACGGTTATATGTAGAAAACCAATATTTACATATATGCGCACGAATGAATAATATAACAAATACGTTCCAAATTCGATATTTTCTTGAAGCAAGTAAACAAATGACCTATAAAATTAGATGAAACTAGAAATTAATTTATAGGCTAGATGTGGATCATAATCAAATAAAATTGTTATTCAGTAATGAATGTCGAAAAATCAACTTCAATTTAAAAATTTTAAATAAATAGTAAATTATCTACATGTAAGTTCCTTCACTTTTTGACAAATTAAAATTATAGACTAAGCTTATCCTTCATACATTATACAAAATTAATGAATATTTATTACATCGAAGATGATTATGTAAAGATATTTTACGAGACTTAAATAATTTCAAGCAAAAAATATTTATTTTAGTAATAAATAAATTATTAAGATTACATTTCAAGATTACATGTTGTTGTTTTCTTGTTGTAATACAAACTGCATTTTTTTACGCAGATAAATTTGTGCTAGAAAAAGTGACTCTTAGTTAATTGATAAATTCAAAATTATTTATTTTACTGTAAGAGTGAGCACTGCATTGTTTGAAATCATTAAAAATTTCCGGCACATATTTTTCAGAATAAGAAAATTTTGCTCGATTGATGATTGGATTGGCCGCTATTATTGTATATGCAGTAGAACCATATTTTCCTCTACTTATTATATAAATAGAAAGAATGTAAATATGTGCTTATGAATATATACATATACGTGAGACACAATTTTATATAAAATTGTTTTCTGCACACTGTTACCATTTGGTTAAGCAAAACTTCCTTTTGAGAAGTTAATTTGAGTGAATTGTTAATATTCCTTGTATTTTTTATAGTTCCGAGAAATAAAAGAGTACCATTGTATTTAAATAAATTATATTTTTCATTACCGTATGATTCAAATTATTTTATTTCAATATATTTTCTTACAAATACACATATCTTCCTTGATCGTACATTTACTTAATGAGAGATTAAAATTCCAAATTTAATTTGATTAATGGAATTAGAAAGAATTGACTAGATAAAAATTCTATTAATGTCAATTTATTAATATATTGATTCCGTTTTAATAGTAATATAATGCATTTTGCCTAATATTGCTTCCTGTTCAAAGGGTTGTATGATTTTCTTGATTATAATTTTTATACTTATATATTTATAATCCATTTTTTCAATTGTAAATAGATTTCAAAGTAAAAATGAATCTCAAAATGTGTAGACTATTTTACAGTTTAAATTTTCTGTTGACATCAAAAGAAATAAAATTAATCGTATGTCTCTAAGCACAGATATTTCATGAAATGCATTTATATAATAATGTAACACATAATCAACTGCTTATTTTTTGAATGACATCAATGTGATCGTTGATGCAATTTGTTGTCCAGTAATAATTTTTAAATTTTCGGAAGTACAAATCATATAAAATGATTTAAATCTAAAATAAGCAATAATATTACTAATTAATCAACTGTCTTCTTTTCTTTAATGTACTAATGTGTTGACTATTTTACAGATAATGTAATAAGTAAAATAAATGATGAATATTCAGTAATATATTTTGATAATTTTGTAAAAATATTTTACTTTAAACATTAAACAATCCTTTATTTTCAAGTGAATTCAATATTATAATTGTGATTACTTATTTTTATTATCAATATATTGTTATTTAAAGACATTAAAGTTTAAGTGAAAATTAATTAAGCTTTAATTTTCATAGACCATAACAATAAAAGTTATTTTGAATATTTATTATGTTGTTAGTTGACAAATTTAAAGTTTTTTTTCATGATGTATGAGGAATGTTTCTAAAAGTTGTTTGATAATCTCATGAAACTTTTGTTATTTTAGTAATTTAAGAACTCGCTGTTTTAAAATGAATAGTCCAAGGTTTGCTTGAAAATAACTAATTTTAAAATAAAATAATGTATCTTAAATTAAAAACATAAATGACAGTTTATGTAAAATTGAATTATTACCCTTTGAGAAAAAATATTTTTTTCTAAAAACTTAAATTATAACTGGCATACAATCTCAATTATACTAATGAAATCACATTCTCTTTAATTAAACAAATAAAATGCGTTATGTCATAAAATATTCACAAATTTTATGAACTATTAAATTTTACATTTTTCATCATATGTCGTTGAAATTAGCTATTATTTTTAAAATATTTCTCATTTTTCAATATTTCTGTGCACTAAATTCTTTATCAAGTACGAGTTTTCTGATATTTTCTCATAAACCGTCCTGATTCTGGCTGAAATTGCTTAATCTATTGTAGACGTAAAAATAAAAATGAATCTCTTGGCATTCTCACCACCTGGTACTGGCAGAGATGGAAAAATATATCTAACCGAAGTTTTCTTCACCTCAAGCATCATCGCACTTATAAAAAGAAATGGTTACACTTTCTTTACAGTTTTCCGATACTTTTCTCGGAAGAAATTTGTTACCCGTGATTCTCGAAGGGTTTCTCTGTTTCAAGCCATATAGGTGTAAGAAAAAGAAATTGAGGTCATTGTTTTCTATTAAAAATCAATCGAATTTAGTTTCGATAACAGAATTTGTTCAAATTCATTTCTATAAGGTGAATTTCGTTTCATTTGCAGTAAGTTCAGGAGAGACGTTTAGCAGTATTTTCTTTATAAAATTGTTTTTAAATTTGTAATATTTAGAATGAAATTTGTTTATTATAAATTTAGAAATAGTATACTTTTACCAAAACTTCGTAATTTTAAAGCAACAAAAATACTGAATTTTAAGAAACTAAATGTTAATTTCTCAGTCAGATTTCAAAATTTTTAAATCAAAGCATTAAATGCGTGTTGTTGTATTGATATATATATGTATATATATATATGTGTGTGTGTGTGTGTGTGTGTTTACACATCATGCATTCTCCTTTTTTATCAGCCGTTAATTAGATAAAAATTACATTTAATCTTATTGAAAAAGCTGATTTTATAAGCATTTCAGTAATTTATATGTTATATATAAGAAATGTGTATGTTAACATCTTGAAATCATTAAAATCTAAGTAACAAAAATTCAAAAGAAAGTTTATAAAGTTAAAATATATTTTTGAATACGTGATCAATATCACACGATTAAGTTTAACTTTAGAAAACATTACTCCTTTGTTATAATTTATAATTTACAATATTTCTGAATCGCTATTATTTAAAGCTAGAAATTTCTGGTTACTCTTTAAAAATAATTTATTCTAACAATAATACAGTCAACAGCGATTAAATCAAACTCTGAACTACTACAATCATAAGTGAGATAGGAATTCAATCCCTTATCATTGAATTGAATGTCTTTAGCTATACGCTCAATATATTATATTTCAGTTAAACATTTCTTCTTACTTTTTTATATTTAAAAATAGTATAAAGAATTATTAGAACCAAAAATAATATAAAGATATATCTACTACTAAAATAATTTTTTTACAATGACAGTAATGATAAAATAAGTTATATATATAATACATTTATCTGCAAATAAAAATCTGCACATTTTAATGTGTTTCCATGAATAGTATAATTTTTCAATTTTCTTGTGTTTCGACCACAAGGAATGTTATTATTTTCATATTCCAGTTTATATCCTATCATAAATCCATTGTTTGATAAAATACAATTCTAAAGAAGTGCAATAAAAAGTTTTAATCATATTATTATTTAAAAAATATTATTCAATTTATAGAATTTTATATTTATACTTGTTTATTAATAATATTATTTTAACAATAAAAGTAATCTTTACTCAAATTATATAAAACAAATTAATTAAAAAACAATTAAAAATTAATTAACAACATATAAGAATAATCAAATCTCTATCTTTATGAAACCTAACAATTAGAAAACTGCAAAGGATATAAATAATTAGTATGCTCTTGTCTAATTTCTTTGAAGGAACTCAAAATAACACGCATTGATGAATCATTTTGTTCCAAGAATGACAAATATTTTATTCCTTTTAAGGTGGCAGTTAATTAGAATGATAGATCATTTAGACAGAAATGGTAGATAATTTTGAATATAATATGACAAAATATTCTCTAATATTCTGGATGCAAAACGATTTTTGTAAAAAAAGCAAGAAATTTATCCTATGTTAATATATAAATATTAAGAATGAATAATAAATTTTAAAACTTGAAACAATTTAAAATTTTTAACTGGTAAAATAGTACAGCCTTATAAGTCAACATATTTCTCATACCATTGAATTTAAATAAAAAAATAGTTGAATGCAATATATGAATTGAATTTCATCATTATTAACGAATGGTGTAAAATTATTCGATGATTGCTGAAAAAATAAATTAAATAATAAATGTAATCAAATAATTTTTGTTAAAAGTCATGAATTCATGAATATATCATGATGGGTTTAATATTATTAGGAAATGATAAAACAAAATCTTTTTTCTTTCACAAAAATTACATTTTTTAAAAGTTTTATCTTACATTTTAGATATTTTTTTCAATATTTTATAGTTTTTTTGTAGTTAAAATATATTTATTAAAATAACCCAAAAACAATTGAAAAGTTCAATTGTTCCAAATTTTAATAAAACTTTAAATTTTCTCATTTTAAAACGCTAAAAACAATATCTTGTATTTTTTATGTGCGTTACAAAAACGAACAGATACTTCAATGCCAAGTTACTAGAAATATTTCATCTTCGACACAATGAAGGATAGAATTGATTATATCTTATAAAGTAGAGCATCCCCTATTAATATGCTCTAGTGTCACAGTGCTCAAGTTATATGGCACACTAATTCGTTGATCAGAAAATTAATTTATAGTCTGCTTAGGGATTGTTACCCTTGAGTAACGCTATATCAAAGTAATTATAGAAAGATTTGGCGAGATCTATTGAAGCTTGGATCTATTTAGCGATTAACCACTACTATCATCTATAGTAGCGGTAATTTAGTAAAACTGTGTACAATAATCAAAATGTTGAATTTTTTAATAACCAAAGTATAATAATCTAAGTAAAATTTTTAATTTGAAAATATATTCAAACCTTTTAATCTAGAATAAAATAAAAAATAATTTGTATCATTAAGATGAAAATTGAATAACATAAAATAACGTTAAAAATTACTCTTAATTAAAACAATCTATCACAAAGAGAAAATTTGATATTCCCTTTCACTAAAATTATAAAATAAAAATATACTAGTTCAAAGTAAAGATTATCTATGAATCAAAAAAACTTTTGTGTGGTGATAAATTATTTTCAGTTTTTGGAGTTGGATTTCGTAGGAAATAATGGAAATAAATAGAAATAAGAACTCTTATAAAACTTCAGAGGCGAGAATTTTTCTACAAAAATTATACTTTATTTGGTGAAACAAGGAAAAAATCTTTTCCTTCGACTCTCAAGAAAACCTGATTACGTGACTTCTTATCAATTTTCCAATCTGAATTGTAGAAAAAAGTAACAAATTCGCGTTACATTTCTTTTAGGAACCACAATGAACGGATCTACATAAAGAAGACTACTTGTTTGTTTTCGGTGGAAAAAGGCTTTTCCAATTTTCCTAATGATCCTTTTGCATTGTATCTTCCTATTTATTCAATACTCCATACAATTCTTCGATTTGATAAACTCAATGCTGTTGTAATTTTTTTTTATTTATTTCTTAAATTGGTTGGGCTAAAAAACTTTGACAAATACAAAATATGTTTTTGAGATTTATATTGTATATGTTTGATTTAGTACATTTACTTATTGAAACTTTATAATTTAATTAAATTTTTATTAAAAATAAGGAGAAAAAATAATTTAGAACTGAGATTAGAATAAGCATGCTATAGAAATAATAGATTTATATTGAATAATATTGGTACAAAAATTAGTGATAAATTTAATTGTTTTATTAAATCTATTTTGCACAAATTTTGCATTATTTTTCTTTAATTTTGCACATGATTTACTGTATCCAATGTTTAGTTTCCTATTTTATTTATGAAGTGTAATACGCATACTTTTTTTAATTTCAATCATGCTTCAATTTAAAATAAATATATTTTAAAATAATTAATCCAATTTAATAGGCTATGAGCATATTTTTAAATGTTTCTGATTTCATTACTAGAATGAAATCAAAAGCAAAAAACAGCATATTTTTAAGGCAAGTTTAATAAAAATAAATTATTTAAATGATTGAAATTAGTATTAAAAGTAAAAAAGTTAGTTGATTGTTTTAATTTCAAAGATTAGAAGAAATATTATTTAAAATAAATAATTTTATAATTTGTAAGAGAAACCAATTCACATTATTACTGAATAAACAATTTAATACTAATTAATTAATTTCTTCAAAAATATCTTATTTGAAATTTTTGTAAATTAAACTTATGATTAATTAGTTAATTTAATTCATTTTCTTCAATAATAAAAACATATATAGATTAATAATAATTGAAAATGCATATTTATTTGCAGTAAAAAATAATAAAAAAATGATATTTTTATTACAGAGTAAATGTATTGTTTTTACAAAGTAGAGACATTTCTGAAAATTATTAAATATCATGATTTGTAAGAATTTACTTAATTAATTTTTGAAAGTAAAACATTTCCTTAAAAAAACCATTCATAAAGTTTTTATCTTTGTAGATATAACTAATTAAACTCTTAATTAGGGATAAAAATAATAAGTTAGACTGAAAGCTTTTTTTAAGTTAGGTTTCTCATTTCAATTAATTTGGCTATAATGTTTTACTTTATTTATACTTTTAAATTAAAGCCTTTTATTAAAAAACCACGAACCATATCTTTCATCTCTAAGGATAAGTAATTAAATTAAAGTCTTAATTAATGACAAAATAATGAATTAGAATAAAAACATTTTCTTAATTGCATATTTTCATGAGACTGGGAATGAGATAAAGATTCGATAAAAATTAATAACAAGTTTTCTTATTTCACTTATTTATATAAGAAATTATATTTTTTCGTATAGCATCTTATTGTTTTCATAAGAGAAAAATCTGCAGTTAACTTAATTTCTAATTTTGATAAGAAATTGAAAACTCTTTCCTATGTAGCAAAAGCTGGATATTAATTCCTATAGTTTTAATACTGGTAAATGAGTTTACTAAAACTTTTCCCCGAAAAAAATAACGTGCAAAAGAATGATATCTGTCTTGACTTATTACCGGTAATACTCATCGCTTTCTCAGCTTTCTTACTAGTACGATTCACCATTAATATAACAGACTAACTATCAAAGAGTATACTTTCTGTTATCATTAATGACCAGACATTTCCTGCAAGGTCAGTGTTATCTTACAGGCGTCATACAAATGGTAGTTAGACGATGATAAAAAAATGTGAGAATTATTGAAGGTGAAAGTGAAAAATATATATAGATTTGAGGATGTAAAATTAAATGTGATATGTTAGTTAAAGTTTCTAATTAATACGATGCTATAGTGCATTAATTCTAAGATTTTTTTAAATAAATCTCATTTTTTGTACGTATTTAATTTTTAATAAATTCAAAGTTAATTAAAGCGAGGACGATAAAAAAAAAAAGAAATTTTTCAATGTGGGTTCTTTGTAAATGATTGTTTAAAATATCATGTAAAATTAATTTTGAATTTACAAGAACATTAGTAATAATGAACATTTTCTTTTAAAATAAAAACTACAAAAGAAAATGCTTAACAGGATTTATTCTATACAAATGATTGTTTTAAATATCATGTCAGAAAGTTAATTTAGTAGTTAAAAGAAAATTGACACTAACATATATATATTCTTTAAAAACTATGTGCATTAATTATATACTTCTTTTATAAATAATTTTTTATTGTATATAAATGATTGTTATCACCTAAAAGACTTCTTATATTTAAGTAAATATCTATTTACTTATATTTAAGTAAATAGATATTTAAGTAAAATATCTATTTACTTGAATATAAGTAAATAGATATTTTATTATAAGATAAATATTTAAAGAAAACAAAAACTACATACATTATAATTAAAATACTGTACTTTACATAAAAATGGGCATTCTATGAAAGTTATTGCTATAAATGTAACTGCAGAACTTAATTTTGATGTTGAAATAATTTTATTGCTGAGATAAATATTGTTAAAAACTTATAAAGTTTAATTAAAATAGAGTTTATCATTTTCCTTTAACAGACTATGGGAATGTGGTTATTTTAGATATCATGTCGGAATGTTATATTTAAAAGAATTAATTAGTTTTAAAGAATTAATTGAATTTTATTAATTTAATCAATTAAGAAAAATTAATTAAAAATTATTAATTTAAATAATTAAGGAAAATTATTTAAAAGTTTTACCAGAAGCTTATTTTTGAAATTTACTGTTCAGATGTAAATTTTTAAGTTACTTTATAAATTAAAATATTAATCTTGTCTTTATTTATCAGTGTACATTTTATGCAGATAATTGTTTTATATATTATGTCACAAAAAGTTAGTACAATGATGCTTATTCTTTTTCAGAAATGTATATAAGACATTAATACACGTTTTCTTCATTTAATGTGGTTTCTATATACGATTTTTTTCAGATATCATATAAGAAGATAACTTTAAATTTGAAAGAAAAGTAGTGCTAAAATATATTTATTAAAAAAATATATAATTTAAAATTTTAAGGCATTTTTTTTCATTTAGAAGTATTCATTTTTTGAAAATATTTATTTTAAATATTTCCTAAGACAATTATGAAATTAATAAAAATTTAGAGCTCTAAGGCGTTGATGATATCTGCATAAAAATCAATCGGAATTGATAAAAAGTGAGGAATAAGAAGAGAAAATTTATTTCTGTAGTTAAAATTTTTTAAAAAAATAATGATTTAAGAATACAATTATTTAAGAATTAACGTAATGACCAAAGTTTATACAGTTGATTTAATTTTAGTAACCACAACTCAGCATTTTAAGTTGATAATTTACTATCAACTTAAAATGCTGATACGAGTATATAGTTTTAACTAAGAAATTACAAAGAGTATTAATTAATAAATATATGCATCACACATAAATGTATTCCTAGAATGATTTGTCCTCGCCATAAATACTAGCTTTGAATTAAATCCGTAATCAAAAATCATAAAGATTAAGGTCTGAAAAATTAAATAAAGTGTTATGTAATGGTATTTATTTGGTTCAAATAAATATTTTTTTATCTAAAAAGTTAAGAAACCCAATATTATATAATTATATAGCAAGTTTAATACCGTTATACAGCTAGCAGTTAAAAATTCTAAGAAATGTTTCTTTGCAATAATTTTATCTGAATCATTAAAAAAATGAAAAGCAAAACTCAAGTACAGTTAAATCAATCAATGTAAAAATTCCAATAGTCAAATCAGAGTTATCAATTCAAACTAATGTCATCAGGAAAGGACATAAAAATAATACACTGAAAATTACTTTTATCTGAATAATGCTTTATATATCTTGAAAATATAAAATATTACGGGAAATCTCTCTCTTTCATCATCGTAACATCTTATATTAATTCCCTTCTTTGATCTTCCCATTTAGAGAAATAATAGAATTTTTACTAAGTGTTTATTTTTATATGAAAGAGGCACTATATTTCTACCTAGAAATGTCGTTACTTTCATGTCATTTTTTGATTTTTTTATAATTTTTATTCAAAGCTTCACTAGGGATAAAACAAAGTAATCCTAAATAAAGATTATCTTCTCAAAACTCCAACCTCAATAATCCTCAAATTACAATAGAATTCTTCAGTAAATTTTACCGAAAGATTCTATTCTTTATAACATAACAGAGAAATATTTCTTGAAAAAGGAACTGAATTTTTTTATTATTAATCAATAGGATGAACAATACTTTTACTTATACATAAAAAGAAAAATTATCATTTATGAGTTAGAAATAGTTGCTGTAGAGATTCATTTAATTATATTTAGAGTAAAATGTACTTTCCATATTTCAAATTATTTAAATACTGTTATTTGCTAATATTCTGATATATGCCAACATGATAATATGCCAGCATTCTGAAATTAGTAGAATTATAATTGCCTGTCATATTGAATATTACTTGAAAAATATTATAAATTTTTAAAACAGAATAAATATGTATATTTGTTATAGATGTTTATTCAGAACATTTTATTACGATAAAATGAAAATTCTGAATATTCTTCCTTACATATTCATTTAAATCCTTATAATAATTTTCTGAATAAATGGAAATATACAATTTTTGCATTATATTAATGTTTACTTTAATTTTATGGCAAATATGAAAGCAGCTTTATATTTCAAAAATGCAATTACATATTTCTATCAGATGCGATATCCGAAATAGCATATTTTTAACTTTATTTACTTTAAAAAATTTTCATTTAAAAAGAAATTCTAAATTTTCCTGAATTAAGTTAAAAAATTTATTTCATCAAATAAATCATAGATAAAAGCTTTTTCTCTTTTAGATATTAAATTTGAATATATATACATATGTACGTATATAATTATCCCTATTTCTAAACACTAAAATTTCACATTAAATTCATTTTAAAACATGTTGACAGTGAAGGAAGGTTCATTATAAAAATTACACACATTTATAAATATAGTTGACAATTTTTTAACTCGACATAACATCAAAAATTTTATATATCTATCTAGAATTCTCATTATGACTTTGTTTCACGGATTTGTTTTAATTACTTGTTAAAGTTCAGTTGTTTTCCTAACTAAAGTTTTCAATTTGTTTTTATAAATACTTAGATTCTTTTATCTCTCTTGTTAGATGGAACTTATCACTGAATCGAATTTCAACTAATTCACTTCCGCCCGTTTCAAGAAACAAGTTTTGAATAACCAAAGTTTTTTTTGTATTCTAAAGGGTATTTGTGTACTTAGTACCGCCTGTTACTTTCTTGATAAACAGCTTCTTTTCTTGAGAAATTGTCCCACGTGACGCGACTTAACGAAGAAATCTCCACTAATTCAAACTTATGGGGATATTTTGGTGTAATGAACTGACAAAATAACTTCTGGAATTTTTATTATTCTTTTGTGTAAAAAACAATTTAAAAACCCAGAATTGTCCAATAAAACTAATCATTTAGTAGTTAGTAGTTCTGTATGAAACATTTACTATTTAATTTATTTTGTTTTTTCCTTAAAAACGAATTAGGAAATTAAAATCATTTTTATTTAAATTATAATCTGTACCAAAGTTAATAGTTTAATTAAATATATTTTATGAATATAAGATTATGTAATATCTAACTGTATAAAAAGAAAAAAAATTAAATAGTAAAAAAAGGAAATTTAAAAAATATTAGGACAAGATCTCTTCATTTCCTGATCGTAAATTAGCTCCTCTGAATAAAAGGTCGCAGGTTTGATTCTGATCACTAATGAGTAACAGGAATTGGATTTTGAATATTTGATTTTCAGCATAAGTGCATGTCAATTCTTCTACTTGGAAAATTTCCCAGTTTCTTTTCCTATATTATGTAAATATAATTTACTATCTATAAAAAAATCTATATAAATTGTTTTCAAAGTGCTTGAAAAATTTATAATTCATTCTAATTGTATTTTCAAATCACATGAATCAATTTTGGGAAATTAAGATTAAAATTTTTTAAGATAAATATGTTGAAAATATATCCAGGGTTCTTTATTTTCCTATGTAAACACTATTTTTTATAAAAAAAACTCTCAACAGTAAGTAAGTACTCCGTATTTCCGAAACTTTTATGAAGAGTTAAAACCATTAGCTGCTAAAGGTTGATGTTAAACGTAAAACTTGTACAGCTATGAAGAAATTATATACACATGTAATACTTACAAAATTATTAAAACCTCTGTTATTTGAGAAATATTCTGGAGTTCTAAACAATTTACAGTTCTTAATCTACATTAAGTATAAATCTAATTCTATATTACATTACTTGGCGTTATTTAAATTGCTTATTATATACGAATAAAATTCTTATATACTTTTAGATAGGACTTAAGCCAAATTATGAAGATCTCTAAAACGTAGAATAAGGTTTTAAAAAAAGTTAAATTTTCTCCACTGTTTTATCGCTGATGATAAGATATATGTGTATAATGCACCCTATAAAATGAATCATAACACTATTGGAAAATTTTGTACATCTCCAAATCACATGCCAAATCATATTATTAAAAATTATTTTTAATGAAATTGTGATAAATATTTTATAAATTATTTAATTATTTTATTGTATATCAATGCACAAAATTATTTAACTTTTTTAGGGGATTAACATTCAGAAAAGGAAAGGACAATATCTTAGTAATAGAAAATTTTCACTTAGATTAATTCAGTTGAATTCCTCTAAGCGTTCAAGTGATTTTTTTGATTAATTTATTTTTTATATAACTTCTTAGACATCTTATTTCCAATGTCACAGTAATTGATCTATAAGATATTCTCTTATCTGAAAGGATAGATATAATACCTGTCAAACTATGGACTGTTATTCAGAAAAGTTCATTCTCATTAAAGTATTTTCTTAAGTTTATTATCTTACAAAATATATCTTCCTTAAATTATTTCAGTAATCAATTAAGATACTATGTGAAACAGAACTTGTTTAAAAAAGAATATTGCTATATCATTAACAACAAAGACCAGTCATCAATGTCCATTGTCATTACTGATGCAAGAATAATCAATATTCAGTATTTGCTGCTATTTTTCCCCAGAATTCGTCTACGTAGCATAGACATTCGCTCTGACGTCATACAATAACCAATGAGCCATATAACTTCGAAAATATTAGTTGAAAGCCGTCAAATAATCAAAATCTAAATCTGTCTACGTCACTTAAATCAGTAAACTTTTTATTGTAATCACTATTATGATACTCCACATTCTATATGGACACCATTCCACTGCATCATGTACCTTTCACATCAACGAAATGCATATAATGTTAAAGGTGACGGATCATGACGTTCTCCTTTTTTCTATGAGTCTTTGAAACAGTGATGTGAGTTTTGAAGCTCCAAATTTAATCTCCTGCCTCCAGAAGGGCAAAGTACACATGAAAAACTAGTAAAAATGTTTATAAAAGCTGAAATAGGAAATTTTATTTATCAATTATGATTTATTTAAACCTGATTTATGTCAAACTAAATTAGTATTTTACAAAAATAGCTCATTTACATATGGTTTAATCAAAAATAATAAACAAATACATTTTAAAAAAAGTTTATTTTTTACTAATGTTTTTTGTTTCATATAAGTGTAACATTTTTCGTGCAAGAAATTAACATTTGATCTTAAATTAAGAAATTTAATTCACATGAACCTTATAAGAAAAGAGAACATTTTAAAGAATAAATGATATTAATGTTGCATAAATTCCAATATCAAATTTTCAACAGCTAGTAAACAAGTAAAAAATTGTGTTAAGGATGCATCATTAATTTTAAATCTAATACTATATGTTTAAAATGTTGTGCATGTATATTTCGCATACTAAAAATGGTAATATATATCCTATTTCTTAACTTCATAACTATGCCAGTTCTCAAGTTTAAGTATATTAAAAAAAATACTGTTGCATTCTTACAAACGATAAGATGCAAAGTGGTTAGTATTTAAGAATCAGGTAAGTTTAAGTTGATTCTTGCTTTAAAAACCTTTTGTAAAACAAATAATTCTGAAAAAATATGAATGAACATTCTGAAAATCATGTAGATTTAAAAAGTAAATGTTTAATAATGCCAAATGGCTTATTCATAGATAATTATGTTTCAGTATTATTTAATATTTACTGTTTATATTTTTATTCTTTGTGATCGTAGCTTACAATTTTAAATCTTTTAACAATTTCATTTAAAAGAATTTTCATTGCTTTTAAAAAAATTCATATATTAATATATTATTTAGTAATACTTTAATTAAGTTACTAAAAGAATAACTTTTTTATGATAACATTCTAACAAAAAAAATATTTTTAAAATTCCATCCCAACAAATATTATTGAATTTTAATTTAGCTATTTTTTAAAAATTTAAATCAGAAATTGAAAAGGAAAAAACGAAAACATGTGAATATTTTTTTCTAAAAATGATCTTCTTGTAACACGTAGAAAATTATATGTATAAATGGCAAATTGCTTATAAATGTCTGAAATTAAAAGTTAAAAATATTACTTTTAATAATAAACAAACAAATGTAACCAATTATTTGATACATATCAATGAGAGCCTTTATATATGCTCCACTTATTTAATTAGAATTTCCATATTTTTTATGGTAACCTAAATATGTATGTAAATACCGTTTAATGTATCAATGTATCTCTAAATCTTTAAGCGTATATTTAATAAAGGTTTAATTTTCTAAGAGTACTAAAAAGTATTCTTTATTGAACTATATTTAGGTAAACAGTTTCCATAAAATACTAATTCCACAAGATGAAATCCAAAATATATAAAAAAATTTACAACATTTGTTACTAAGCAAACTTTTCTACTTTATTAAAACATGTGCTACAGCTGTATTTATTAAGCAAATATCATTGTAATGCAATTAATTCAAGTGAATTGATTTCATAGGATGCAAATAAAAGATACGAATTTACATTTCATATCATTCATTTCATAGAATCATATATATATTGCAAAAATGTATGTAATTATTTTTATTATATAAATTATGTAATTCTTTTGGAAATTAATTTATTCACTTAGTGTTAATTAGATAATCCAAGTTTATTATCCACGAATCAAATCGTTAAAGTAAAAGTAAATCATATATATATATATATATATATATATATATATATATATATATATATTTTTCATAATTTTAACATGAAATTATACCATTAAAGTATGGTTCAATATAACTAAATTACTTTTATATAGAAATTCGAACAACATTTTAAAAGTCAATTCCCCATGCATTCAACTGAAGTCCTATTATGATTTGATTAATTAAAATGGAAAGAGTGTGTGATTATTATTTTGGACCATTTCATAAAACTGTTTTATTTTATTTGTTTTATAATTAAGGTCACTGATATTAGTTTATTTTAACATACTATCAAAGTACATTCCACCATTAAGTTTAGGTATGCTTTAAATGAATAAGGCTATCAATTATACCGGGTAAAAGAAGATTAAATTTGGGATTCATGTAAATTCTCTATCATTTTCAAAGAGTAAATTTTTATAGTAGCTGACATATTCCTGTAAGAAGAGTTATCAGCACAAAGGCAGAGAAAAGTGAATGAGAAGAATTTCAGAAGAATCTTGTTTTCAAATTTGCAATCATTAATCACAGAACTTTATTCATTCCGAATGATTGAGTGCACCTTATTCAGCGTGAATTCCGAAAAGCATGTTTCTCTTATTTTCTAAGATCACAGAACCCTCTTCTGTAGTATAGCGATTTCAGAAGAAAAAAGTTACGATACAAAGAATTACTTTTTTTATCTCCTTTTCAATGAAGTAGCAGACATTTTTTTGCTGATGAAATCAAATAATTTGTTTTTCTGACACATTTTGTGGAATAAAATATCATTTGTGGTTTAAAAGTTTCAAGAGAAAAATCAAATTTAATTCTTTCATTCAACATAAAAATATTTTGCTGGATAATTATATTGGTAATAGTTTAATCCTATTCAATTATTAATTTTTTGCGCATTGTAGATCCTAATTATACATGTACGAGCTTATATGCTTTATCCAATCGACCATTTCCACTAAAAATTCACAAAACACTACGTTTTATATCAAAATCTTACACTTTAGTGACATTCACATGAGCTATTTTATGTGTTATATATATATATATATATATATATATATATATATATATATATATATATATATATATATAT
>JAPDSC010026821.1:22968-48855 GCA_026290005.1 Latrodectus geometricus
TATATATATATATATATATATATATATATATATATATATATATATATGAGTACATATTTTCGTTTAAACACAGCTATGTACTTAGATTTATTATTGCCTCATTTATGCGATTTTAATGGAACCAAATTATGTGTGTTAAAAATGTGAAGAATTAAAACTAAATTAAATTTAATTTTATAAATGTATGAATTCCATCACTTTCATTGGATCTAGTATTCCAGCTGAATTGCAAGATTAGATTGTTTGAATCGATTTTGAATTGACGGTAGTGCCAATTATTAAATGTGTCAAAATGGCAACGACGTCAGAATGCCACATGAGTCACAAGATTGCGATTGCTTCAGAATGTTCAATAATTACTTGGTTTGATGCATAATGACGGTCAGTAGAATAGTGTAAATTAATCTAGTGACGGTACACATAACTTGACTAACATTTAGTTGTTTATGTTTTGTCATATTTTTGTGGAATAAAAGGTAATGTTGAAGGCTTGTAAAAAAGAGTATCCTTAAATAGCTTTACATTATTCTAATATGTTTATTTTTGTAATATTTGTTTTATTTGACTATGTTTTATTTGAAATAGAATTATTTTGACTTTTTCAGTCACTAAATATATTTCTGATAACAAAATTAATATAATTCATTTTTATACATATATTTTTAATTGATTTTTATTAAAAAAAATTGTTTACTTAAATTATAATGATAAAAGAGTTGAGTTATATTTTAAAGTAAATTACAAAACCTTTACATTATGTTATACAATTTGTATCCTGCCTTATATTTCTTTCTAAATATTTGATTTTTATTGAATTAAAACTGAAAACTCGAACATGCGTTTTTCAGAAAAAATCACAAATTCAAGATTAATATATTTAACAACGTAAATCAATGTGTTTGGACTATAATTATCTATGCTCACTGCACACTCGGAGATATTAGTGACACTTTTGCAGAATAGAAAAAAAGATAAGAAATAATTTTTATGGCTACTAATAAAATAACAGAATAAATATTTCCTTAATTTCGGAATGTTTTGTCTTAAAATCATATATTATTATTAAATATCAGTTTATTAAGTATAACAAATCATTATATAATATCAGCATGTTATAATTGAGATTTAGGCGTTTCATTTTTATATATAACACCAGGCTAGTAATATTTTATCACCTTTCAGACCCAAGGCCCGATAAAATGGCAACTTATACAGTAGGGCGCGGAGTAGATGTGCTATTGTGGTCCAGAAAGTGGGTGGTGGAGATGGTAGTTTGGGAAAAAATTATTTTTAATTTGTAAAACTAAATTTTCTATCATATGAAAATTTGGTTTAAATAAACATTTATTTGGATTAAATAATATTTATTCCAACAAATATTTACTCAAATTATTTTATGTGTTTCATAAAAACATGTCTTGAATGTCTACAATATTAATTCCTTTCATTTAATTATAAAACATTCTCACAGTGTTTTATGTACCTCAAAGTCAAATATAATAAATAGACTTTAATATCCTTAGCCCAACATTTACTACTTCAAAGAATTGTAAATAAAATTGGTCATTAATTCTAGTCTTTTGCCATATTCCGCCAAACTGACATCAAATTATCTAAAAAATGAAGAGCTTTTTAAGATAATTTCTTTGCTAACTTTATACCACAAGTGCCTTAAATAGGTCGAAAGCTATGATATTTTCGAAAATATTATTATTTTGCAGTATGAAATCTTTTGAGAGAGAACAGAAAATATAAATATTTGTTACTAAAAAAATTGTGCTGATTCAACAGTTCCTGAAGTTTTTCTGGGTTTTTTTTTCTTGAAAACATTTTATAAATTAGTCCTCTGGTATACCATTAATAAAACTTTATGTCGAGTGTGAAAAAAGTAGCATTAATAAGGATAATATATTTTACTTTTCCTTACTTTACAAATTACATGTGTAGATTTTATCGACCCAGAAATTTTAAAAAAATTCCGCCAAATTAACATCAAAATCTTTCTTAAATTTTCTTCTGTCAATAGTATATTGTAACATAAAGGCATTTTAAAACATTATATTATGGCAACAAAAAAGCTAATTAAATAAAAAACTAAAAAGTACAACTATTTATTTTTAATTTAAGCTATTGCAATCTATTCTATAGTAGGAATGATTAAAAATATTTAACCTTTTGTGTTTGAAAAACCATAGAAAAATGCCTAGAACTTAATATTTGTTGTATGAAACACAAATAGTTTACCAAAGTAAGAACTTGGTACTTAGTACTGACGGCAAAATGCATTTTTGGAAACATTTTTCTAGTTGATGGGTTTTTACATATGTATCGTGCAAACATATATTTTTTTAAAGTTATAGAGGGATTTGTATAAAAAATACATTATGCAGTCAATGTTTGTGATGAAAATTTAGAAAAGTTTTTTTTTTTAAATGAAGCAAAATTATTAAATCATCAAAAATAAAATTTTTTTAGTGACAAGTAAATAAAAAACTGAAATTTATTTTTGTTTAGGTTGTGATATTCAGAAATATATTTGATTATTATTTACTTATATAAGTTTTATATATATATATATATATATATATATCTAATATAAAAAAATCAAGTACATTTAACCCTTCTTTGCATGATTTTTTCTTTATTGGTGAAATAAACTATGTTGATATAATTCATGTTCAAAATTAAAGGAAAAATGGTTAAAAAAAAATCTTAGTATATATTTATAGTATAAATTTAACAAAAAACAATATGCTAAAAATTTCCATCATCATCCAAAATTAGATCATTAGCTTAGTACTAAATAGAAATAAAAGAGGAAAATAACAGAAACATGTGTTACAAACCTTTCTTCCACTCATTTTCAATTTTTTAGCAATAGAAACTCTAATATAATAAAACAAAATTATAAATGAAACCATACGTTTATTGCAACTACAACAAACAGCGAAATGAGACAACTTTAAGCTCTTTTCGCTGATAATGACACTTGTTTATTTTTGACAGCTATGTTTCTTTTTATGCAATGGACATTAAAAAGGTATCCAAACACGATCAACTTAAAGTGAACTTGTTCTTTTATATAATTTTTGGGCATTATAGGTTATGATGGAAATTTCCACCACTATGCAGAGAAGGGTTAATATAGAAAACTAAATTTTACAATTTTATACTATTTTTTAAACTAAATTGAACTTTTCATGGTCGAAGGAAAATATTGAAAATTGCTTCTGTATTTGTGAGTAAAAGTCTCATTGGCATGTTATTTAGTTTAAATAAATAATGGCTCAAACCATTGAATGAATACAAAATTTAATAAGATATAAAGAAATTTTAAAACAATACTTGTTCCATGGAAGCTTCTTAAAAATCAATAATAATATATTTAATATTTAACTCATACACATTCATGTCTACTAAGAAAATCAGTATTAAGGATGTCATGATAAAACAAATACCAAGGAAATTTCAAATAAAAAGTTTATCGGCTAAAAATTATAGGAATGCAAGTTTCGACCAGAAATTCTAGAAAAAAATAAATCTTAGATGAATACAAACTTTGATATTTAATTCAACGTTTTCTAATAGCTTATACTCAAAAGATATACTTTTAGAAGTATCGAAGAAAAATATTCTTTTTTGAGAATTATGTGAACAAAGTTTTAAAGAGAGGTTTTTCTTCACTTACGTGCTTTATAAAATTAATGGTACAAAAATCCTAACGTATTTAGCTTATCTAGTCTCTATGGAGAGGAAATATTTATTCTATAATAATTGTGCCTTTCTGTACAATTTTTATTTAAATAGTTTTAAAAGTTTAAGATATTTAAATATTTTACATATTTTAAACTTTAGTTATCCTGTAGAATTATATTTAAAACTGAATCAAGTAATATACTTATTATAAAATAAAGTTATTTTTATTTTTATCCTAAAAATACATTATTATCAGCAACACTGTTGCGATATAGCCTTAAAATCTATCCGTACTATCCAAAACATTGTACACATACACTAAAATATATCTGTATTATGCAGAGAAAAGTTAAATCTTTTTATCATAAATTGCTATATTTTGCAGATCATATTTACTCATTTTATTGAAACTAAGCTATTTTTATTTTATCCTTTTTCAACTACAAGTGCGCAGAATTCTTTTGTTTCTAATTAATTTTCAAAGCAAGAAATAATTTTATTTATTAAATTAATATTTTAGATTTATTAGGACATAATACTAGTTTCACTGGACTTTGATCTAACATTAGGAGCATTGAGTTATGATAAATTTAGACGAAAGTACCAGTACTAAAAAAAATAAATCTTAAATTTACTGCATTCTTTGTAATTGAATGTGTCTGTTTCTGAAAAATATAATAAGACCTAAATGAAGCTCAAATATAATAGCAACTGACTAATTAAAATTAATATACATTTTGTTATCAAGTAATATAGAGTTTTAAAATTGTTTTTCAAAATTTACGAATGAATGTGACAATGAGCTTTTCAGATGTTCTAAGCTAATTTACGTCCACTGGCTTAAAATTGAATGCTGGTTGCCATCATTTAATAAGTAATAATTACCTTTAATTAATCATAAGTCATTTAAGTAGATATTTATTTAAGCTGGAAACTTTGTAAATTATTTTTAAAATAACTTTGAAAAATACTATGAATTTTCTTAAATTTCTCTTGTTGATAAATTTTTTTATATTTTTACTATATCGTACTTTTCATGATTTTATCCTTTTTTGCTATTTTAGTTATGAATATGAAAAACTGAATTGCTTAAGCCGTATAACAAAGTTTTTGCATTTCGGTATCAATTAATAAAAAAATGTTTGTAAAGTGTAACGTTCTTTGCAATGAAGAATTTATATTACCATGGCTTATTATTCCAAATATATAAAAACATTTTTCTCAAAATAATTTCTTTTTTCCAGAAGCATATTTTTATTATTGATAAACAATTTCAAGACCAAAAAAAGTAATTCCTAATTTCTGGTTTGAACCGTTTCTCTTTTTAAATTGTCATCCAGTGAGACATGAATTAAGAAAAAGTTTCCACTAAATCAAACTTTGGCATAATTTCGTGTCTAATGAGCTCAAAACCCTCTCCTACAACAATCCTATTTTTTCATTTTATTCCAGTTGCAATTTATTTTTTTCAAACGAAGAAAGGAAGTAAAAATGCTTTGAGTGACAATCATTTTATATTTTCATATCAATAAGTCATTTAAATAATACCTTCATGTCAGGCATTTAAGAAAAATTAATGTTTGGCATTGCAAAATTTTTCCTAACTAATTAGTTTATTTTTATAACGTTATTCTATTTAATAAGATTTTAATTATTATATATCATTTTAATATTTTAATATTAGGCTCAACTTCCTAATATTAAATTAGAATTTAATAATTAAGTTATATCTGAGTTTATTTCTTTGAAACATTCATTAGTTTCGATATTATATTTATATATATATACAAGTGTGTATGTATATGTATATATGCAGTGTTAAAAATAAAATTTTTACCTATTAAGTTATAATATCATAAGAATAAGATTTATGCAAACGTTAAGACTACATTAATTAAATATAAAATTATGGATGTCATATTGCTTTGGACGTCAAGCAATACATTTATGCATTGTATACTATGAATTTGATGGGAAAAACTGAATAGTAACTAATCAATAAGAGTAGAAAGAATAGGATGTGAACATCAAAAGCTATTTTAAAGAAAAATAATAGAAAGTTTCTAACTCATCTTATGTTTACAATAAATGATTCATATTCTCTTACATTTAACACAAAAGATAGTGTGTTATGCAATTAATAAATATTCTGTACTTTGGATTTTTACACATGCTATACAACTTCAGCTGGAATTGTATAATCAATTGCGCATCAATCTAATAAATTTGGTTTGTTAATTATTTGATTATTTAACATATTATCAAATAAATTACGAATTCAAATTCTTCACCTACGCAAAATATCAAGGATATTTTTTTTTGATTAAGATAATTGAAATTTAAACCTCAGTATTCTGAAGGCATTAGTTCAAGAAGCAGTATTACTAAATATTAAGATATTTATTAATATTGCTTAAAATTTTGCAATATTAAAAAACAATAAATTTTAAAATGTAAGAGAATTAAAATGTAGCATTAATTTATCGAAAAAATTCATTCAATAATTCATATAAACCTTTTAAACTTCCTTCTTACCTCTTCTTTTAACGTATACTTTTCTTTTCTTAAATATTTTTTTCAACAAAAGTTTACTGGATAATAACAAAATATTTCCCAAATATGTGTTTCTCAATAGACAGATTGAAGTTTTAAGTGCTGCTCATTTAAGATAAATCGCAAATAAAAAACTTTGCTTTTAATATGCTCAGCTAAATAATCATATTTTTAAATATTTTTCATGATGCACATGTACTAGATAACTATTTCATGAAAGAAAGTTAAGTTTCTTAATTTTAATTACGTTTACTTAAATTTATATAAAAATATAATAATAAGACCTAATTGCTAAAATTAAAACATATCATCAAAACCTATGTCTTCCTATGGCATCTAACGATCAAACTGATCGAAATAGTTCAACTGGGTTTGGTTGTCATTGAACGATCAATTTTTGTACACGAAGACTAATTAGACGGTTCCTACATTTTAAAATGGGTTCTAAATAATTACGCTCATCCGAGCCGATGATTGGATTCAAATCCATGAGACGATTAACAAAAAGAAGAAAACACACACAAGCCATTCGTCTGTCTTTTCAGCTATAAAGTATCCTGCTATTAAATTATATATTTTTAGGTTATTAATTGGAAGAAAAATCTATCCGAGAATGTTTTCTTTTAAATTAATTTTCAAATTTATCATCAGTAATTTACAGAGATTTTCTTTTTAATTGAGAATAATTTAAAAACAAAGTTTAATATTCCTAAATAAGGAGAAATTGTTAAAAATTGTATTAGTACCTGTGGACTGATTTTAATCACAGTAAATTTAGAAAATAAAAAATGAAAAGAATGACTTATTCATTTATAATGACCAACGTGTTTATATTACTTATTAAATTTTATATTTTGTCAAATTTTAGTTTCAAGAATAATGTCCCCCCTTTTAGTTAATTCTAAAATAATTTCCATCAGAAACATATTTTTTTCACAAATTAGAAGTGTAATGAATATTTAGTGCATGTTCAACCAATTTTTATTTCAATAGAATATTTAAAAATATTTAGTCACTCATTCTCATATCTAAGTGTAGAAAAATTCAAAACTTCTTTACAAGCTCATACAAAAAGCATTACAATAGTTTATAAAAAAAATCCTTTACTAAAAATATAAATTTTCGACTCTAAATTGTTAAAGCATTTTATTATAATCATATCCATATATTTTTAAATTGTTCTATTTCCTTCAACTTCATGTAGCTCATAAATTATAGAATATATTCACCATGTTACATAATTATACTACAAATGCATCCTAAAATTACATGTTTTTTTCCGAAATATTTAGTCTTATAATATGAAAAAAATAGTGAATTCAAAAATTTCAAATTATGACACACATAAATCTCTTTAATTAAAAAACAATATGTTTTCACACACGCACATATGTTTGAATGCATATAAAATTAGACCTATTAAAATTCATGGATTAATAAACATTGTATACAAAAGTATTATACATAAAATATTTTTTTTGCTTGGTTTATAATTTTGTTTTTTATTTTTCAAACAAATTAATTTTATTATTAATATGTTATGAAATTTTAAGTAGTAACGTCTTATTGATTTGTGCATTTTTGTTTTAATTATAACTTAAGATTGCAAAATAAAAAAATCGTTGAGAATGACAGAAATTATGATACAAATATAAAATTACACAACGTTTATAGGGAGAATTCGCTTGCATTTCTTCGCATAAACTGTTCCTGAGTTAAGAAAAGAAGATCACTGTACACACAGCTTATGGTGGGGCAAAAAAACTACTTTTTGCTAAAAGAGAAAAATACAAGCTTAAGATAATGTTTCCCATTTGTTTCTCGCAAGTTTAGTGAAAACTTTTATCCTCAAAGCAGTTTTTCGGGATGGGATCTTGATATTGGCTCGAATAAATTTTCCAACTGATTGTTCTATTTTCTCAGTTCTATTGAACAGCTTATTATACTTACTAAATATATATAAATATTGTAATTTACGTGGATATAAGTAAGTTTAAAATTTCAATATTAATATTTGTATTAATCTATTTGTTTACATTGTATTAAACACATTATTAATACATAATTTAATATACATAAGTGTTATTTTTCGGGTACCGAATATTTTGATACCATGGAATAGACTATCTAGTATCTATGACTGCTGTAAGGCATTTTAGACTCCATCTCGTAAGTCACTTTTTCAGGAGAATTTTTATTGATTGTAAATTGTATTCAAGGAAGGATACCTGAAATAGCCACGCCAACACATTTGCATTCATAAGACGGAAGCATAATATTTTTGACCCTAACTAATCTGAATATTTTGCATTTTGACTAAGCGGCCTGATTTGTGTTTCATTAGAGAGATTACGTCATTTTTGTAATAAAGTGGCTTTCTTTCAAGTCCATCTACCATTTATATTAGACAACTAAGAAGATGAGTGATCAGTTTTTGTTCTCTATATGTATATTTTTCGGAGTAGATATATGATATTTTGCAAACTTCTTTCCTTGTTTTATATAAATAAAGTCAACTAACTATGAACAAGTCACCCCTACTTGATTTATGCGGTAAATATTTAAATGTATTTTTGACTGTTAAGCAATCTCTACATCTTCGTCACTGCAGTATTCAATGTTTTAATTAGATTTAGTCAAAATTAGAAGCCTACAAAATCAATGATTTTTAAGAATCTATTTATTCCTTACTAGATATAATATTTAATATATTAATTTTTTAGTTTTTCTTTAAGCTAACATTTAATATTAACAGTTAAACAATATTTAAGAGCATTTTCATGTTTCAAGATAAATGCAACGAAGGCATCAAAAAACTATTTTAAAAAATATATATAATATATGAAAATTAACATTTCATATTTAATTGTATTGTAATGAAAACAAACATTAATCAATCATTTGTATTCTGAAATAATAAAAGAATAAATAATAACATGAAATAAAATAAATTCATTTTGATAATTTATTTATTTATTTTTAAATATATAAAATTTTCTTATTATTTAATTATAATTCTTTATGTAAAATTATGCGTGTGCGTAGCCCCAAGTGTCTCCCTCTGTGTATGTAGTATATATGCCTGAAGTTTTTCATGAATTTGATAAAATTTCGTATGTTAATACTTGGAAGACTTATAAGCCAAAGATAAGTGTGGAAGGACAAAAATAATTATCAATAAATAAAATTTTAAATAATATTTTCTTACTAAGAGTTAATCATTTATCTGAACTGCACATGTGTAATATATATATTTTTATTATAGCAAGTAAGTACAGTAGCCCATTTGCCGCAACAAGGCCGGAAACTGCTACTCATTTTATCGTTACCCGGTGGGCACCTGTGAACTAATTCACGGAGGCGAGTAGCACTAACCACGTCACACTACCACAAACCCGTTTATAGGGCGGGCCACATTCATTCATCATCTGAGGAAAGGACGAGAAACACAGAGAGAGAGAGAGAGAGAAAGAGAAAGTACATCCATGACCAAGCCGGGATTCAAATCCAGGTCCTCCCCATCCGTAGTTAGTTACGCTAACCACTAGACAGGTAGGGCGGCGCATGTATAATATATTTAAACAAAGATTAGCAATTAGTTTCTTTTGGTTCAACCATTTATAGAAATAATAGGATGAACTTCATCAGCATGAATTGGATAAATATATTAATAATAACGAAGCAGTTTTGCAAATACTTAATTTTACCAAGTATGGGAACTCTTTTTAGCAATCGGTTATTCAATAATCACCTAAAAATATATATAATATTTTTATTTTATCTCGAGCAATAAAAAATAAACTGAAATAACTTTATGTTCTCAAGGAATTACTCTAACAGTTCTAATCAATCAGTGCGTTAAAGATGGTTTTTCTAAGAAAATGTTATATGATTAGAATCCAAAAAATTTAAATATAAATAAGTGAAAATGAAGCATGGAACCACACAAATATTAGGATGCGATGCACTCACAGCTAAAGACATAAATACATTTGAACAACTCTTAGATTTTTTTTTTTAATATGCTTCAGATTGGAAATCAGTGTTTTCAACTACTACAGTTAAGCTTTGAAACTACTTTGTTCTCATCTTACAAAATCTAGGGAATTATAAAATAAGATGAGTTCAGATTAAAATGATGTTTTCTATGGGATTATAATAGCACTCTTGTGCAAAGGCAACTGTGTGCTTTTTTTTTCCTCCTAGAGATGAAATAGAAAAATGTGAAATAAATCTTATTTTTCCCAAAGTACCAAATAAGAATTATATCACATTAGCTATTGCATTTTCTGAAATTGCTGTAACATTATTCACTAGAAAAAGTTACCATATTCAATTTCATACCAAAACAACAATTCTGAATTCAACTACATGGTAATAAAAATAATTAAACGTGGTAAAATCTGAGGCTCCATCTGCAATATTTCATAACGGTTAAAATATGATGTCTTAAGGACCAATGCTGAATATTTAACAGTATTCCTTTATCCCACGTAATGCAGAATAGGTGTTTGGAATGAATCAATCTTTTCCAACGAATCTACATTTATGTCTTTAATGTTGTTCTGCAAGACCAAAAGTATGATGAACAAAGGATCGAAAATATTTCTTTGTTTTGGCTTGGGATTTATGACCGATTCTATTTTTTATTTCACGTAAACAGTAGTTATAAAATTTCTGCATGTCTTAAATTTTCTAGTATGAAAGGTAATTGAAATATTTAATCTTCCAACTAACATAAGACATACAGATGATGCGTATGATTAACGGTTTTTTTATACTTTAATTAAAAAGTCTATACTTCATGTTTTACAGTAATTAAAGATTTATAGCAGTATACGATATTGGAAAATTAATTCAATATCACAAACATTTGCCACTAGATGCATTTCTTAACCACTCTTACTTTTAAAGTTTGTTTGTAACAATAGAGTTAATCTTGTGTGAAGCAAATCATAAAAATTTCCTCATTAATAAGCAGCTTTTAGGTCATTTTACTATCTTATTTCAGGTTTACAAGTCAGGGCTGGATCGTAGCAGAGCCACATCTTTGGAGCAACTAATTTTGGAAGGCAATAAATTTCACCAATCTTGGTAATCCCACTTTGATACACTAGATATGATAAACTTAATTTTTTTCTGGAATTTTCATTATTTTTCAGGGATTTCAGGTGTACAAGTCTGGGTTGGATCCCAGCAGAGTCAATTGCTGATTCAACCTTGGAGAGAGTAATTTTTGTTTGCGATAAATTTCGCTAGTCCTAGTATTGATAAACTAGATATAATAAACCTAATTTTTTCTGAAATTTTTATTTTGCAACTTTATTCTGCCTTGGTGTTTTCTTTCTAAGTTTGCCACCTAGGTTGTGATCTCTTTTAGGATTTTACACTAGTCTGTTCCCCAGTTTAAACTTGTCAAATTCTTCAAGAGAATTGTTGATTCTGTGGGCCTATAATTCCTCTATGTTATGAAACAAACTTTTGTATAAGCTATATCTATATGTAACTAAGCTGTATAAGCTATAACTGAACTGTATAAGCTATATCTAGATACAACTAAGCTGTATAAGCTATATTTAAACTGTATAAGCTGTATCTAGATGTAACTAAAACAAGTTGATTAATCAAAACAGAACATGTAATACTTAACAGTATTCTTATTGTAGCTTATCAGAATTTTTTTACTATCCAGTAGAATGATTAATGATCATATTTAAATATTACTCTTCATTGTAATTATAAGATTTTTTGAACTTTCATAGTATAAGTTACTTCACTCGGATAAAAATATCATTGAGTATGCTTCCATATAATCTGGGAATCTATTTATATCTTATTTGAAATCTTAGATTTTTCTATTGTTTCGTGTAAATGTTATATAATAAAAAAATAAGTAGCATGCATAAATATTCAATATTTTAAAAGAAATTAAACCTTTTAAGAATCAAAAGCACTGGAGAACTGCTTACAAATTCACTAGGACCTACTTTTATTTCCTCGGGGTTAATAACAACTACATTCAAATGTAAAAGCGTAAGAAATATTTATTTAAATTTTTATGTCTTAATTTAAGTGAACTCTAAGAATATTCCTGTAACTAGTACAGTAGTTCATACCAGAGATTTTGTTATTTATTTTGTAGTATTATTGAAAAGAACAACTTAAAGAATAAAAAACATATACTCTCTCTCTCTCTCTCTCTCTCTCTCTCTCTCTGTTATTTATTTTCTATCATCGTATGCATGTATTAAATTTAATGTGAATCCTTCTAACATAATGCATGCTCAACAATTCAAACGTTTCACATATGTCACCGGTTAAAGAACTGGGGAAAATGTTATTACTCTAGGGATTTTACGAAATCTCATGAGGGATTTTGAAGAATAAATGTATATCAAGAGACAAAAAGGGATTATTTTCATGACACTTGAAAAATTTTGTAAGCATTTCGGTTCCTGTTTAAGGATTTCTCAAATCTCTTATGAATTGGACAAAAAATTTTTATAACAACATGAAATATTAATGCTATTTTTTTTATTTTTTTTCATCGTTTTTCTAATGTAAATTTACAATGATTTAATAAAAATAAAATTTTTAAAAATATCATTTCTAAAAGAATAGTTGGTAATATGTAACAAAATAGTATTTGAACAAATATGAACAACGTATTTCCTATACTTGTTTTGTATTTTCTAGTAGCTGAAAAATGTAGTTAAATGAATAATTTCGAATTATTTATTAACAAAAGTAACCCCCGATAAAAAATGCTTCATCAGGATATCATCTATAACTAATTGGAGGATCTATATTTTTTAACTATCCAAGTAGCATTGTAATATGAAATTTTTAACAATATTCTAAAATGAAAACTCCAACATTAATCACGATGTGTTGCTATGAACTAAAAATGTATACTTTCATTTATAGAGAAACATGCATAATATCAAAGATAAAGTTTAAATTTATCATTAAATTGTAAAAATATTTATCCAAAAACTAAAGTAATGCTTAAGGAACAAATTCATCACGAGTGAAATTTCCGTGTACATACTCATCTATAAAATGCAAATCATGTATTATAGTACAAAATATTTTTTTTTTTAAATAATATACGTTATGAGCTAAAGGTGTTTGAAAACTTATGAATACACATATTAAATTTTCACTTAATATTATTTTAAATAAATTATAACAAATTTGTCTTAAGACTTTCAATTATTAATTGTGTTAAAAAAGCTTGAAATTTAATATTAAAAATAGTAGATTGTAATCAGTTATAATGTAATGTTTTAATATATATATGTAATTCAATTTTTCTATTTTTATATAAACCAATTAATCACTTACGAATCTCTGTGGCTTTTTTTAAATAAAATCTAACATAATTAAATTGGAATTTAACGTACATATCAAATATCGATTTATGTTTTTGAAATAGAGTAATATGATGATATAAATACATCGATATATTTCTTATATTTTTTGATTAGTTAAAAAATATTTATTGGAAGTCACATTTTTTTCGTTGCCTTAATTATACTAAAATACCTTAAAGCAACAAGTTTCTTTATATTTTTTAGGTAGTTTTATTTTTTTTTTTTAGGTGACAGTATTTTTTAGATTACTCATATGAGCGATTTCCACATAAAGACACTACCTTAAAATCTAAATGTGAGAATCCGAATCAAACAAACATTATACGCAATTTCAGATGAAAATTAAAACAAAACAATGTGATTTATTATTATACATTATTTTGGGAAAATAATTTCGTGTAAGTAGTTAAGGGGACTTTAATTTTTGCCAGATTATTAGAAGAGATATCGCAAGGTCTAAAACTTTTGGTGACAACATAATCCCAAGATTTATGACGACAAATGTGACCGGAAATTAGTTCTGTCAATGTTGATGGAATTTTTTATATTTATCATCCTCAATAAAGACAAATTAGAGCAATAAACGAAGAGTAACTGGGTTTTCCCGATACTTATTATGGTCAGCTGATTTGTTATAAAGTTCCTAAATGTTTCTAATCGTTCTATATCCCCTCCCAACGACGAACAAATCTCATTCATCTGCTTCTCGATAGACGTTGCAATATATAGATGGCAGAAAATTCATAATAGTTGAAATACACAAATTTTATTCTTTGAGAAGTATACATTAAACCTTTGGCACTGGGCACTAACTTTACGCTCTTATACCACAAACTTCAATATATTTGTTCTATTGGAAGGAAGCGCTGTAATTGTTTAAAAAATTTTAACAACATATCAATATTTTAAATTAGTAATATTTTCCTAAATATAAAGTAATAAAAAATAAGTTATTTTTTATTACTTTATATTTAGGAAAAAATTATTATTAATTCCTTATTTAAAATTGAATGGACTATGGAGCTATTCAATCGAATTTATCTCTTATTATTATTTTTGAGCGAGTTACAAACTTAATTATTATTTTTTATTACTGTTTAGTGTCTCAGCAATCTAGTTGTTTATGAAGTAAATTACATATTAGGATTTCTTTTCTATTGATTACACTAATTATCTAGATGATAAGTGCGTTGCCAATTTAAGAATAAAACTTTTATCCGTTTTTGAATACTATTGTGTTGTTTGATCTCTTAATTGTGAAGAGAGTTTTCAAATTAACAAGTAAAATATAAAAATTATTTTTAAATTTAATTCCAACACATAACAACAAACAAATGTTTTTATCTCAGTTACTTTTTATTAATTTTCACATTGTCCATTTATGAAGCAAGGGTTAATACCGTGAATCAATCCAATTTGTTTTTTACTTGATTTTTTTAAACACCGATGAGATCCGATCCTAAAACAAAAGGATCTATGCCAGAACTCTACCAAATTTACCATTGCAAGACAATATTTTTATAGACATTTCATTATCTTGCAGAGTCTTTGCTGATTCATTTGTTCATTTTTTTAATTAAAAAATTTCTCTCTCACATACACATTTTCCATCCCTCTCACTAATTTATTTCCAAACCACAAAATTGAATTTTCAAAGGAAGTAATATACTTATTTACAAAATTAAAAAATAAATAAATTTAAAAGTGTAAGAAATGTAAAGGGATAGTAACTCTTAATGTCAACAGGTGGCACCACTATTTAATAGTGTATTTTTATTCCATATAACATTAAAATTAATTAAGTTTTATTAACAAATTAAAATTTAATAAAAAAAAACTGTATTAACCTCAAATGTCATCCACTAAGTTCAGAAAGTATTTTAAATTGAGTGGATGATTAAAAAATATTTTATTAACGATTGAAAATTTAAACAAGATATATGTAAAAAGAGCGTGAATTAATAGTAGGAATTGAAAAAGCAATATTCTTTTTAATATTATTGAGAAACTCAGTCACTTCAATTTTATATACAATACAAATTATAAGACAAAGCAATTTTTTTTCTTTTTTGAGTACGATTAAATATCTCGGTTACTTAAGTGTGAAGTGATTTTTAAATTTAAGGATAATGCATTTTTATTTTTGAATACTAATGGGTCACATAAACTTAAACATCTTTGACAAATTGTCACTTTTCAATTTTTTCAACCCAAGAATTCTTACAATATTGAGCCATATGAATTTGATATATTCTATACCCACATTTAAATATTAAATTACAAAAAGTGAAATAGAGAATAATAAACCAGTTAATATAAGAAATTTATATAAGCATTTAATATAAATTAAAATCACATGATATAGCTTAATGAAGTAACTTTTCAGCTTTCCCTTTCGAAATAACATTTTTATTTAGTGATTTACTGTGACACAATTTACAAAATGTAGAAACATTTTTTTCAGTATTTAATATGAATTAATTAGATAATGACTTTTTCGAATTCCTTTATATAATACTTTGAGGTATTTTATTTATTTGTTACGTAAAATTTGCTCAATTATATAAATTCATGAAAACATTTATAATTTAAGATGTTATTACTAAAACAAAGCCTAAAAAATACATCTTATATGCATTCTATGAATCTACCCTAACATATAATTTAACAACTAAGCAACAGGAATAAAATTTTCTGGAAAACCGAATAAATATTAATGAAAATATTTATTATTTGTTCTTTTAACATTGAATATCTAATCAATGAGTTCATAAAAGGTGTTTTCAAATGTCAAAGAAATATAAAATATAAAAAAATAATTTTAAAAAATGAACGGGTAGTGATTTTAGGTCTATAATTTTTTTATTTAAATTCTTAAGTTTTTGCCACTGTGTTAAGGGAATTCAAATATAGTTTATTTTAAGTATAGTTATATTTTAAGTGAATACTAAGCAATATTACCAATTACTGGAAATTACTATTCCTACACATGGTATCCAGGATGCAAAAAAGTAATCAGTGCAACGTGGGAAGATCTAATTAAATAGAGTGTAAATTGGGACTTATCTTGGTTAACTAATACATGCATGAATTTATAGATGCAGATTATAAATATATCCATACATTCGTTAGGCTCACAGCTCAAAATGTTAGCATTTTGGTTAGTAGCTAGGAACTGGCCATGAGTTCGATTCCCACCAAAGACATGATATTTGTACTGGTTAAGAATCCAATTTAATCAGTAGATTTCAATCAATTTAGTCCCCTTGCGTAAAAGATGAAGCTTGAGTTCTTAACTATAAAGATAAGATTTTTTTAAAGAAAGTTTTCTCTTAAAATAATGTGATTTTTGAGAATGAATAGTCATTAATTTTAGATTTAATCAATTAAATAATGAACCATGAAAGCAAAGGTTTATTATTTTATAATAAGCTATTTTTTGTCATTTTACTTCAATCTATAATTAAAATTACTTTTTCTTAAAACTATTAGATTACAATATTTTGATCTTACTTATTCAAGAAATATTAAATATTATGTGTGTAATATTAAACTTTAAACTATTTAAATCGCTTTTAAAGTAAGAAAAATCAGTTCTTTTATTGTATGAATTAAATTATTTTGATATATCTCATAAAACAGCAAAACTCTTATGAATTTCCTTATTTCTCAGTAAATATGATTGAATTCATCAATGAAAAAAAATTTATGTTCCCTTATTTAATGAAAATATCTCATTCGTTCTTATAAAAAAAAAGCATAATTTGTTTCTCAAACTGTAAAGAAAAATCTATTTTTAGAATAAACTCATTTTTCACTCAGATAATACTCAAGTGTTCACGGTGGAATAATTTCGTAAATAATTTACTCAAAAAATGATTTCTTCACGCAAAAATAGTTTTTTTTCTTTAATTTAAAGATAAAGCTTAAAAAAAAGAGTAGTAAATAATAAAAAATCATATCTTTTATTAAAGATTTCATCTTATTTAAAAAGGAAAGATATCTTTGATGGGATCCGAATTCTAATTATTTTCTGGAGAGTTTCCCTTCTTGCATTTTTTACCTATTCACAATGACATCATTTTTTATAATATGAATGATATCGTTTCAAAATAAGCTTAGCGGAAAGTTTAAAGATTTCTAATTAAAATTATGGCAAAGAATATTTTTAAACAAGAAAGGAATCATTTAATAATGTTTCTTTAACACTTCTTCGTTGTTTACTGAGACAAAAATAGCTTCTCAAATTGCTTATGTGTTCAGCAATATTTAAAATTAAATGAATTAAATATAAACATAAAACTTATTTTTACACTCTATGCTAAACATTATTCTTCAAAATAGCACTTTCAGACTTGTATAATTACTTATAAAAATACAATAAATCAAAAAACTGTAATAAAAAAATAATCAATAAAAAAATAACTATTTATTCTTGATAAATAAATATTCTTGAACTTGAATATTTATTTACCTTAAAAAAGTGTGTTAATATGCTATCTAGTTTGATATATATATATATATATATATATATATATATAGATATATATAGATATATATGTATATATATCTAGCTTTCAAGTTCGTCCTCAAAAATTATTCTTACTAAAACAAATCGAAACTTACATATAAAGCAATGTTAATGAAAAATAATTAATTAGTCCAATTAATTTATAAATCTAAATTTATAATGATAAGCAAATGCATTAAATAACTTCTCGCATAATTAAATATCAAAAATAAAATGTTAACTCAAACATAATTTTTATATATTTTAGACAAATTCAACTTATTTTTGAAAATAGAAATTATTTATTTTTTACAATTTTTTATTCACATAAATTCTACTACCTTGATATTTACAAGTAAAATAATAATCTGTAAATGTACAATTTAGAAATAAATAAAAAACTAAAAAACTAAATGAAATCAGTTTCGAAAAACTTCAAAACTATACGACACACATAGAATATTTTAAACAAAAATCAGTTTATTTTACAATAAGTATCATTTGTAATGTGATACCAATTCTCATTCAACAGTTTTGATGGAATTATATTAACAAAAATTCAAAAGATTTTATGAATTCAAAGAATTCGCTTATAAAATATGGTCAATTTTATCATCAAGTTTTCTAAATTTATGATAATTTTAATTATATAAATATCTTTGACAGTGGTATTTATAGTACACACAGCTAAAGTATAAATTTTACATATTTAGATTTGATAAGTATCAAATTTGTATCAATCAACTTTTCAATTGAAATACTTCTTTAAAATAATATTGAAGAACTTGTTAAAAAACATACATATTTACTTTTTTCTCTAATTGGATGTAAGAAACTGAAAATTAGAGATAAAACAACAAATACAAAAAAAATTATGTATGCGTTCAATAATTTCTCGGTGATGCAGTATTCCTTTATTAATAAAGGATTCATTTTTAAATAAACATTTGTAAGCATCTTCTAAACACTGTAAATGCTTTTATTTGTAAAAATATTTGAATAAGTTTTCAAACTTATCATTTTTAGTATTATTTTGTAACATATTTTTTTTTCTTAAGAAATTAATTATGTTTGAGTACTCACCACAAAAATTTTGATATTATACATAATTATAATATACAACATGATATAATACATATTATACATAATTTGAAATTATACATGATATCCTTTTTGATTTATAATTAAATTTTTTTTTTAAAGTTTAGGCTATAAACTTTCATAATGTAGAATTTATATTCTCACCCTAATAGATAACCAGAGTATTCTAAATGTATGGGATAGAACAACTTGAAAATAAATCACAAAGACCACACTTGACAACTAAGACTATTGAAAATTTATCTGCTAAAATGGTTACTGAAAAATATATCACTAACTTCATATTCCTAGGAAGTTTTAAAAAAAATACGGATGGCTATAGAGGAATTAATTGCACAAAGGCAGTCTTTGTCATTTTGTGTTTATGATCCAGTGCTGTCAGGTATAACATAAATGAATAACGATATCCTAAATTGTAATTTTTTTTTTTGACATGAAATTTACTGATATAAGTTTAAAAAGTATCAATATACAGAAAAGAATTAAGTTATTGAAGGTCAAATGAATTAATGAGTGATATTGGTTTTTATTATTGAACAAAATACATTCCAGCTTACATAAGAAAATAACTTGTTGTTGCTGTTCCACCAGCAGACATTAGTCCAGAGTTGGGTTTTACCAGTAAAATGTTTGTATGGAAATGTTTGTAATTTAGAAGCAGAAGCCAATACTTGACTCTCCAGCTCCAGAGGTATTATTTCACTTGGAGGACATTGCGACCACGACCTATTTAATGAACTCCAGCGTTATTAAATTTTGTTGTTCTACCAGCATGATTCCCATTGTCTAATCTTGAGTTGTACTCTATCAATTATATTAAAGCAACCGGATGGGAGTCTTCATAATTTAAAACCGGGACCAAGCAGAATACACCTTAGTATTTAATTGCCATTCCCAAAATTATTATTTCATTTGGCGGGCATTGCAACCCTGATTTATTAATCATGCTCCAGTCACCTTTAGTGAAAATGATAGATATTCGATTAAGTAACGATTTGAGTTCACTACCTTCCTAAAATAAGAACGATGGCCTAACCAACCAGTTCCACCAACCGTTCATTGAAATTTATAGATAAAAATATCAAAGAGTCATGGTATCATTGTTAATATAATTATTTAAGCACAGTAATATTTTAAGTTTCATTCAAATAAAAGTGCATTTTAATTGAGATTACAGAGCGATTACTTTTTTAAATAATCCTATAATGAAAGATATTGGAAAAATATGAAAATTATTTAACACGGATCAAGTGATTTCATAAACGGCTTGAAACTATCAAATAATGTATTTTCATGAAAACAAACTGCGAGAAATTATTGTCAAGAAAACAAGGATCACATACATACATATATTTTTATATAATATTTTTTATTCCTTTATTTTTTGTCTTTCTTCAGATTGAGCAGATATTTTCATAAAATTCAAATTTTTTCATTTCATTTTTGAAATATTCTTTTTAGTTTAATATAACTGTTCTATTTCATTTATGATAAACATGAGTATATAATGAACATCCATGAGTATATAATGAACATTTTAGATGAATAAAAATACTCCCTTTTCCTGTTAATTATGACATTTCATTACATATCATAATTAGTAGGAAGTCTATTCATTACAATCTATTCAAAAACATTTCTTGCTACTTAAAAAGAGAAAAAACATTCATTTATCGTTCTCCAAAATAATTGTTCAACAAAACTATTTTGCTTATCAAACTTCTAGTGCAAACAACATTTTAGTTTTTTCAATGGCAACAATCGTACCAAACAGTAAATCAAACTCCAGTTGAATTATTTACGGTACTGAAATGATATGCCTCCAAATTAAACGTTAATTCTGTGTTCTTCTTTATGTTTAATAATGTAATTGTTCTTAAGTGTTGCTCTCCTAGTAAGAATAATGAAATAAATAAGTTTTAGAGTTCTCTGTTTATATTCTAAGAGTAATTACTATAACGTTTTAGCTAACTTAAAACACGATGATTTGTTTTCATATTTTATAACTCTGACTTAATAACTCTTTCCACACTTGTGCTGTTAAGTTACGATAAGGATTTCATTTTACATTCTGTGTTATTCATTTTAGCTTCATATACTTATGAATATAATACTGATTAGGATCGTTTGTTTACCAAGAAAAAATTTAAACTAACGTCAATAACAATCACTTCATTTGATATATATTTAATGGTTTTACACTCTAGGCAATTTATTCAGTTAACAACACGATATCTTTAAAGACCGGAAACGATGGTATTAATAAACATTCCAATGAAAGTCTCAAGAATGGCATTATTTATGAAAAGCGTTCGTATAATCTTAGATAAGATAAAAATTTTCTACACATTCCTCCGAAGAGATTTCAGGTACATTTTACTGCCTCCACTTCCAGGTGGTGATTATGTGAAGGCATTTATCTTGATTTTATGGCACATTTCCTTGCTAAAGCATCAAGAAGAGCTGAACACTTTGTGGAAACAAGTATTCGAAATGACACGTTTTATGAGTTCCGCGACATGTTATAGTAAATGGTGAAATAAACTAATAAAAAAAGTTTTATGTGACCATTGTAGTGATGGCGCCACTGTTTGAATGCGTTTCCACGAAGTTAATTCTCAAAAACTAATGTGCATCATTTGTACTTATCTACTCAAATATATCAAAATTTATCAAACTTTTAATTTAGTATCTGTTTTTTTTTTAATTTTAAAGAAATAAAAGTAGTTTAACTGACGAAAATGGTTTTGTTTACAAAGCCAACAAAATCTAATTATTCACTTTAAAATTTTAAAAAATAAGAAATTCATTTGTATACATAATACTTTGAATATCTTTTTAAAGTAACAGTATAAAAAGTGCAGTTTCATTTAATTCTTATATTATTAAATTATAAAAATAGTAAGAGTCACTATCATCAAGTATTAATCATTATGAAATTATCTTGCGTATTGAAAGGATACTTCAGCACTTTATAAAATAATAATAACAATGCCTCAATAAAATAGTCAAATATTAGAATTATAAATTTCCTTACACACACATACTTGTGGTGTGTGTGTGTGTGTGTGTGTGTGTCTGTGTGTGGTGTGCGTGCTCTTATAAAAAGCAAGTTACTCATAAGCTGTACTTAAATATTAGAATCACAATATTTTTATATTTTAAATGATTAATTACAGTTAAAAGATAATTAAGAAACTTATTTGTAATATACTTTTTGAATTGTAACTTTGAGTTTTAATTTAATCATTTTATAACCTTTTATCAGCATTAAAAAATCTATATAAAAATGAAAATTCCCTTTTTTATTTTCTGGAGTATTTATTTTTATTTCAGTTTGAAAGATTATTTTAATAATTTTAAAAGTCAAGGAAAATTTTATTCAGAAATACATTTAAAAAATATCTATTTCAAAAACTTCATTTTTGTACAGTAATAAATCAAAAAATTATCCAAAAGTGCACTAAAAATGCCCAAAAGAATATTTTTGATATATACTATAAAGCGTATTTTAGTAGATTACCTTCTATTGGGTTAATATTTTATGTAACGCAACAGCAAAAGTTATAATTTGTTAATTAAAGTCATGAAGATTTCTACCTGAAGAAATAATTTTATCTCGTAAATATAAAAGAGCACAAAAGAATTCACGAATTCTACATCTACAATAAAATGAATCAAGCATTTTTTTTTTCATTAGGAATTACAACTTATTTGTATTGGATAAAACCATTTCCTTTTCATTTAAGCAATAATAAATTCCAATACAATTTCATCTCTCATGCTTTTAAAGATTTTTTAAACGTTTCTGATTGTATTATAAAACGAGAATACAATTATTGCAACAGAAATTCAGTACGTAGTAACTACAATCTATTATTTGCATACAAATTAAAAAATAACTTTTTTTGAAAATATTTATTCATTACCAAATCAATAAAAGTAGCACTGACAATATTTCTTAGAAAATGATTTCTTGGAGTTATTAGCATATTTCTTAACATTTTTTTTTAAATTAAGATATTTATATTGATTTTTCTCTTTCATAATTTTATGTCCTAATTCTAATTTTTCAGTGATTATTTACTAATTACTTCACTAATGTATTGAAGTGTCCAAATAAGTAAAGAAATTATCAATTTTTGTGTCTCTGAATTCTTCTTTACTGTAGAATTCCAATAAGTTAATGAAAACGTCATTTGTTTTAAAATTCATTTACAACAGATATACTGTTTAATAAAAATAAAACAAGTAATAAATAACTTGTTTTAGCTTTTATTCAAAATGATATATTTATTAAATTTCTAAAAATTTATTCAATTTTCGATTATTGATAAAAGCTTCCAGCTTTGATGGTTATAATCTATCTTTAATTCTTATTATTATGATGATGATTTTTATAATTCAGACGTAGAACTAAATTACTTTCATGAAAACTTAAATTTTAAATAATGATATTTGGTATGCACCTACTATTTTTATTATATATGTATGTATGTTTATATATATATATATATATATATATATATATATATATATATATATTCCTTTTCATATTTTTTACTATAAAACCGCTTTTTCATTATTATCATTGCTATGCTATGCAGCAGTTATTTTCTTATGGTCAATATTCAGAAGTAATAATGTTTAAATCTTTATTTCTGTTTTTTAGAACAATTCCAATGTTATGAAATTTTGGATAAATAAAACTGATATGAATAGTTTATTGTTCAAGTAAAGGAAAAAAAATCTCGTATTATTCAAATAAGGTGAATGTAAGAGTCATTTAGTTTCAGCTTTTAAAATTTATATTCTACATTAGTTGGGCTTCTTTATGTGATTATAATATATTTAAATCTAAATGTTTTAAAATATTTTAAAAGCAAGTGTTTCTTATAACACCATTCCAAACACTTCCAATAAACATTTGTTCAAATAGTCAAGCCAGCCTCTAACATTTAGCTTTAACAATTTCCTATAGTTTAGAATGTTATGATGAAAAGAAGAACAAGATGTTCAACTTCTTTTGTTGACCTTTTATATATTCTATATTAATTCAGTAATTAATTTTGCTTTTATCTGAGAGATTGCACTTTTTTTCGAGAGTTGAGCCCGCAAGTTGATATCTTTTAATTTGACATGAAGTTTTTTTTACCGTGAATATGAAATGAAACAAAAGATCTTTGATACTTAATGAACTTTTGTAAACAACACAGAGGAATTCCAGGTAAAGCATGATTATCTTGTCACACTGATCAAGATATTTTCTACATACAATTACAGACAAATTTATTTCAACGAAGTTTATATTCAAGCTATGTAAAAACTGGTAAATGTGTGGATAAAATTATCAAATTCTGCTAATTAAAACCTTTTAAAGAAGGCTTGATACTCTTCAACATAGTGCTATATTGGGAGTTATTTTCATATAATTTCGTAAAGCTTGTCATTTTATTATGAAACTCAAAATTTTAATCTGAAATATGTTAAATAGTTTGTAAATGTCCTTTAACTTCACTCTTATTGTTGATAAACATGACTTAATTCGGTATTTATATTGATAAAGAATAAAGATCATATTCTCGTCTTAAAAATTTGTTTTCTGGATCGTAACTAACTAATTTTAATAATTTTCTATTGCATTTTGCCAAAATTATTATTAATGATCTGAAATGCTTCTAACATCATTAACTGAAGCAAACTCATTTGTGCACTTTACAGCAATGATTTCTAAACACTGTAAACACTTTCATCATTATAGACGACAAAATTAAATTTTGATAAAGTATAATTTTGTCATTGAAGAATGCACAAATGTCAGTATATAATATTCTAATAAAAATTAAAAATAAAGATTCTTCTTTTTCTTTGAAAATTTGACAGTTTATTTACTTTGAATGAATGGATAATTATTTTTTTCAGCGATGACTTTCATCTTAGAAACTGAAATCTTGATGAAAGGCAGAAGTTTCGTTCTTATTAATTTAAGCTGCTTTTCACATCTGCCAATCATCTGAAAACTCATTAAAATTATTTTCGAGAAAAGACTTCCCATTTAGAATTTCAAGTAATAAAACATAGACGTGATGTACAAATAAGAAATCTTCTACAAAATGAAACATATAATTATTGAAAATAAATTTTAAAAAATATGAAAAAATTAATGGTTTAATGATTATGCTCTAAAACAGTATATTAAGACAAAAATAAAATATTTTTCCATATAAAGGAAATATAATAGGGTATTCAATATTTTCCTTTTTTACATGCTTAATTATTAATATTATTCATTAGAATTCTTAAGGATAATGATATAAAAACTTTAAAGGTATCCATTTAGCTTAAACTTATAACAGAATCTGTTATATACATAACATTATCAAACCATTATAAAACCATTATCAGTTAATCAAACATATTTTGAAAAACTAGAAAAATTGCATAAGTCATCCTCGATGTTTAAGTAATAAACTAGATATCATTAACAACAAAAAGTACAATAAATTTGAAATATATATATATATATATATATATATATATATATATATATATATATATATATATATATATATAGAGAGAGAGGGAGAGAGAGAGAGAGAGAGAGAGAGAGATTATTCTTATGGAAAATAATCAACAGAATAACACATAGGT
>JAPDSC010026822.1:0-32666 GCA_026290005.1 Latrodectus geometricus
AATCAAAGTCACATCTTCACACATGTAAAGAATCCACTCTTCATTCATCTTATCAAAATCTGAAGAAGTTTTATTCACATGAGGAATATGTTGAATTAATCTGCTACATGAACTCCTAGACTCTTCCTTTTTTCTATTATAAGGAGACAAACACTGGAGATCTTTGAGTAAAGGATTTGTTATAGGAAGTTTTTGAAGCAAATGCTTTGAAGTTGCTATGTAGCAGCTTCTAATACTTTGTAGAAATGTTGTTTTATCAGTAAGTTCTTCCAGCATTGCTTTTGCACCATGACCTACTTCAATCTTGTTTAAATTTAACCAATTTTTTCCTGAATCAACATTAATTTGTAACAACTTTACTCCATTTTTTTCACAGATTTCTTCTGGGTTTAAAAATTTAAACATAATACTGCGAACAAGTTCATTTAACTTACTGTACATCACATGTACTAAAGGTTCGACTTTTTGCATTAGAAGTAAATAAGGTTCAAATGTTTTACAAAAAAATGAAACAAAATGCAGATATCCCAGAGTCTTGGGTCTTTCAAATGTTTTATAATCCGAAGATGTCTATCAGAAAGAGGAGATTTTGACTCTTTAGGTATTTTAATAATGAAATATTCCTTTAGAACATCATATTGCTCAACAATTCTCTCACAAACTGAGCCCAAAGTTAACCAACGGCTCTCAACATGACGAAGGAAACTATGTCTAGCTAAAGTTTCTTCCAGTATTTCTAACTGTAAGGAATGATAATCTTCCCTTCTTGCAGGAGATAGCTTGAAAAATTGATGAATATCTATAGCAAATCCATCAATATTACATTCAATTTTATCAATACCCTTACGCAGTGCTCCATGGATTATGTGTAAGCAACATGTACCCAAATCAATTAGTACTGGTAAACTTTGCTTACTCAGTTCACTCTTTATTTGCTTTAAAAATGCTAAATTAACTCTTGGTCCATCCATTGACAACTGCATTAATTTTTCTAAATTCAAACCATTATTTTGAATAAAACTTAATAAAATTTTTACAATTTTATTGGCTTCAGCATGCCCTAAAAAATGTGATTCGAGGTAACAAATGACATTTTTACCTTGTAGACCAATATGAGATGTAAATATCCAATTGTTTCTTTATTTGTTTTGTAGTAGTTTCATCGAAAAGTAAAACAAAATATGAAGTGCCGATATCCCGAAACAAAAGAGTTTTGAAATACGGACCTAATCCAAAATTAATCATATACCTTACTTTTTTGTCAGATAATTTGAGATTTTTTGCTATGGAGGAATCATCAAAAATTTCTCCGTAAATGTTAGCTAAATCATTCAAAGATGAAAAAGAATAATTATTTTTTATTGCCACTAAAACTAAAATGGTTTCAGCTTTAATGGTTTTCTCTGATGTTGTTTTGGGGAGCCATGATTTGTTATTCACTACTACAGTCGATGTCGAGGATTCAGATGAAGTTGATGACGTGATAGTAAATAGTGTTTGATTCTTGTAACAGTTCACAGCTTTTTTGTGTTTTAATCCATCTGCATACGCAAGCACTTGTCTAAAACCCATATTTGAAACACTGAATTTGCTTTTGCATACGAAGCACTCCACAGAATGAACATCGTCAACACTTCGGCACCATGTCTTGATTAGGCATTTATTCCCATCTTGCAGTTCCAACCATTTGTCGGAAAATTTCGTTTTCCTTGGCATTTTTAAAAAAAAAGTTAATTGTTTTCAAAAAATAAAATTCTGAGCTTGCTAATAAAAATTTTTCAAAACACCCATCAAAATCTTTCAAAATAGCGCGATAAGCATTTCAAGCATGCGCATAAACGTAGCCCAATAATTCTCACAATTTCGATATCATTGTAAATAGTTGTGCACTACTAAAACCAGAATCTTTGTTTGTAAAGGCACAAAATAGAATTTAATGGTAAACCCGTACCTAAATTTTTTTGACTTTCAGACATGCGTGAGCAATGGCTGAAAACGATGCGGAGACGAATGTATGGCAACCCTATTTCCGGTTTGAAAGAGAACAAAAAAGGGGGAAATTTTTCTCTTTCTTTTTGCATAGAAAGCAGTTGAAAGAAAAAATATATTCCACTGAAAGAAAAATTTACAACTGAAAAATATAAAATAATTAATTGAAATTAAACTTTCAAAGGAATGTAATAAAAAATTAAGGAATTCCAGGATTTATTTTGAAAAATAAGGACATTTCAGGACGTTTTTTAAAAAATCAGGAATTTCAGGAATATCAGGACAACTCCGAGCCCTGTAATAAAAAAAACAAATAGAAGTAAAACTGTAAATCTTTAATTAGTTAGTAGAAGTTAATTAATATTACAAATTTTAATATGAAAAAATATTATAAATACTTTAATAATTTACTCTATGAAATATCTTATTGTTGTACAACAATTTTTTAAATCATGCTATTTGGACTTAAATATTATGTGATATTAGATTGTAAAAGAAACAAAAAGAGAAAATTCTAAAATAATGAAAATATTTCTACTCATATGCTAAAAAAATGTGCAACTTGAACACTGATGAAACTTCTAATGCTAAATATAAAATATAATAACTATAAAATGGCAAAAATAAAAATGCTGATTGACAAGACCTGAAGAAAATATAATGAAACCTCTAATTTGATTGAGGGGGAAAAAAAAGGTACAAATATTTTGATAAATGTTCAGATTAAAAATATCTAGTTTGTAACATAAATACAAAAAATTTTAATTATTTGTAAACTTACTGTTAATGGGAAGAAAATTGGGAACCAGCTAAACAGTCCAGTGGAATGTGAATTTGGTAGAATACCTAAAAATAAGTATTAATTAATATAACATAATAGCAACGATTTTTCACTTAATTCTTAAATATAATAAAAAATTTACACAAAATGATTTTACTAACTCATTTCTCAATACTCCAGAAAAAAAATCCAACATAAGAAATTTACAATTTATAATAATTTATGTCTCTTGTGACCTAAATTATCATAAATTTAGGCTGAGTATTATTTCCTTATAAATAAGTTTTTGAAGACATAAATAAATTGTGCATATTTACCCTCCTCGTTTTAATTTAATCATTAGTTGTGTTAAACTGTTTTACCTAATGCCTGCATGTTTTAATTTTTCATGGAGCTGAAAAAATAAACTTATACAGTTGAGAAAAATGCATCAGTTTTGATATTATGTGATATATAAATATATTTAGTATACAGTAATCTCATAATATTAATATTTCTGTATAATGTTAGTTTTGCAATATCTTTCATCCTAAGCAATTGATTAGTAATTTACTGTATAAAAAAGAAATATGCTATGAATGAAATTTTTAGGAAATAATTTCAAATTATTGCTTTTTGTAAGGGCTTCTCCAAAAAAATTTATTATCTGTATCAATATATTACTTCTGTGTTATAATTTGTTTGAATTATAAATAGCAATTCCTAAAAAAAATTTTTTAGATTTCTTACAAAGGAAAATATTTGCAATTTCAACAAGATGTAAGTATATTTGATTAAAAATTTCTGCAAGTACTACTTAGGTAAATCAAGTTGTGGAGAAATAAGTGTTTTATTTTACCACCATAAATTTTAATTAACCCTATAATTTTATATCAGAAAATTCAGTTTAAAAAAAACTGAACATTTAATTTAAAATATATTTAGTAAGAAATTAGATACCATTTTATTTACCATGAAAGACTAAATTGTTTTTAAAGCTATTCCATTTAAAAACCTATTCTGATTAAAAATGTAAAAGAAAGCTAAATAAATTATTTTTTAACTTCTACATAACATTTAACTTGAATTTATATTTACATAATTTTTAACAATTCATTGTTAAACGCTACTCATCTCAGCAATAATATTAGTTTTACCTTAAATATTAATACCAAACACATATTTCTTTTTCAATATTTTCATATTATCAATATTTTTTGTAGTATATTATTAAAAAAATGAAATGGAAAACTTTGAAACTTCACCCTTTCAATACATATTTAAAGAATTCTTGAATTTGGAATCGATTCAAATTTTTGTCATGTAAAAATATATGTGCAAAATATATAAAATCAGATTTAATTTTATTCTTCTTTAAATAACTTAAATATTAATACAATCAATCATAACAACAAAATAGAGAAAGAATCTGCAGAAAATCTCATATCTGGAAACATCCATTGGTCTTAATTAAAAAATATATGGAGTACATTTTTTAGTGTAAATGTTGCCTATTATAATCCTTTTCTTTTTCCCTAATGAAATTACTTTTCATTTTAATATTGATTCTTATTTTTATTGCTTAAAACAGCCTCTTTAACACATAGGTTCCAATAAAAAAACATTTTTGGTTTAGCTTTTTTTATACAGCAGCTTAAAGACATAAAAGAACATTACAAAGAAAATAGATAAAAAAGAACAGTATAATAACCAAAAAATTATGTTGAAAATAATGCATGTGCTGAAAATTTAAAAACAAATAATAACAAACATAATATGCACGAACTTACTTAGAGTAATATCTTTATATAGAACAGTGTCAAAATAACCAGCAAAGCCATGCACTGTACAATTATATGGTATATCAAATATCAGTGTTCCATAACGAGAATTATCTGGAACTTCAACTAAAAATATAAAATTTAAAAAAAAAAAAAAAAATTAGGATACATATTTAACATTACATAATAAATCAAGATAACATTAAAATTTAAACATTTAAGATTACATTAGACTTCCCTAAAACAGAGTGAAAACAGGCTATATTGCAAAAAAATTAAACACTAGTTAGAAAATAATCAAAAATTTTAAACGAAGAAACAAATGTTGATTGAGTAAATTTCTAATTAAATTTTGGAAAATTACAATAGCTATTGGTGACTAATGTAATAATTTTATGATTCAGAAAATATAAAATTGCACATTAATAGCTCCATATAATACCTTCAAAAACTTTTCTTCCGTAATGCTCCTATATGTAGCATTGATATACATAATTTAAAACTAGCAGAGTAAAACTAATCATTCAAATTTTGTTCTATGAACAATGAATACTGCAAACTCCATGAATATCAGATGCTTTCATTTTTACTGTCAATAGTAAAAATTCATTAAAAATAAGTAATGTAAATTTTAATTTAAAAAAAAAAAAAAAACCCACAAAGGAAAAGTATATTTTGGATAGCAGTCAGTCCACAGTTAAATTGAATACGAGTTGAAAGCTTGAAATAAAATTTTAACAAGTAAAGAATATAATTACAAAAATGTATTATTTTATAATAATAAAACAAAGCATAAAATCTTATGCTAACTCCTTTAATATATATATATATATATGTGTGTGTGTGTGTGTGTGTAAATTAAAAAAAGATAGACCAATTGATATCAATTTCATAAATGTACATAAAAATTATATTTTGACTATACATAAAATAAATTTATAAAAGAAGCATCAAAATACATCTCAATTTCTAATAAACCGCACGTAAACAATTTTAAATAAATTTAAACAAAGTAATATTTTTACTTTTTAACTAATCCTAAGCAAAAAAATAGTAATTACAGTATTTCAATTGAAAAAATGTAACTTGAGGGAACTTGAAATTGAGTTTGATATATACCGATTGCTTTGGCAATTAAATAATTTTTTCTTATTCCTAATTTTATTACTGAACATGTTAGTCCCTTTGCAGTCAATTTTTACAAACATAGCTTAATGTGAAGGGAAGTTATAGGTTGAATTCCTACAATCAACCATACAAAGATGGGAATCGAATCCATAAACAGTGAACTGCAGAACAAAAAACTAATCATACTGTTAGCGACTGGACCTTGGATCCTAAGAAATGATTTACAAACTTTATTTAAATCGCTTTTTTCACAAATCAAATTTTATGAGAAACTTTTAAGCAAAGAAACAAGTAGCAAGGCTACATAAGCAACAGAAAAATTTGAATGGAAAATTCAAATAAAAGAATTTAAAGTTCTTTTTATATAGCAAAAAATATTTTATGCTTTTATTATACAAAAAAAGTTTTTCAAAAATACAAATTGCAAGAACCAAATTTTACACATGTTAACTGTCCCTTCTCCAATTGATGAATAAATAGATTAGCAATTAATTTACTGATCTAAGTTCAGTACTGTCACCAAATATTTAGTTAATTTATAGGAATAGTGTGAGAAGTGGGTAATTTAAGCATTATAAAAATTTTACTTTGCAAATATGTAAAAAATTCCATAAATATAAAAATATTACTAACTACAAATATATGCTTGCCATATTTTTTACAGTAAATATAGAATTTGTATTTCATTTATTTATAAAAAATTATATCAAAAAGTTACTAAATTATATCAAAAGAATTTAGCCTGCAATGGAATAGATAAAGCTTTGACCTTTGGTCGAATAATTTGTGTTAAATTCTTTTAATGCTGTGAACAAAATGCTTATTTGGCTGTAACGAAACAGGAAATATTTATGTTCAATAAGCTTAACTAGCTTTTGAATGAATGTCAATTACACTGCTTCTAAGATAAATTTTAATCAAGAAATTAAATTTTTTAGTTATTTTTGTCAAGATAAATTATTATTATGTGAATTTGTGACTTGAAAGATATTAGGAAACACTTTTCTGAAACTTAGTAGTTACTTTTCTGATCCATTGAAAGGATTAAAAATATTTTTTTAAATCTATCATAGTTTGATTTCTAATTAACAGAATAGATAAATCAATCATCATTTATATCAATAAAGTTATACTAATTGAAGCAAAACTGCATTTAATATTAATAATATTAATTTTCCAAAACAACATATTATAAAGCTTACAATTTCTTAGGAGCTAGATATAAAGTTGCTTATAAGAGAATACCTACAAATATAAAAAATAATGAGTTTATTATTTGCATGATTTTGGGAAATACCATATATGATATAGGAAATTTCAAGACTAACACATAAAATTGAAACTGAATTAGAAAGATTTTACTGTATTTAGATGTAGTACTAGGGCTAATACAATACAAAAGTTTCTTAATAAATTCAGAAATTTGTATGTCTCAGCAGAAACATATATTAAAATTTATAAGCCTGGATAAAGCATTTTCTCTATCAGAAAAATTATATTTATTAAACTTTAAAACAATATTTTATTTTTTATTACAACATATTCATAAATTTTGCAGAATTGAATGGAATAATGCATCAAATAATGAAATTTTATTTAAAAAAAAAATTCATACTTCTGTTTGGATGAAAAAATGAGAACAGTGGCTGTGGAACAGACAGTGCAGTATGATTGTGCAAATGAACAACATAAGGCATTTCAAAAAAAGTCTAGAAAATGAAGACATTTAAGCAATTAGTTAACAAATATCACACATTTCTATAAATAACAAATTACATAAAAACAAATGTATGAATTTTTTTCTTTTTCAGATCTGAGGTAAAATGTGAACATATAATGTCAATTTTTGCTCTGATAGTTTAAAAATAATCAAAGATGTCACTGTTTTATAAATTGCAAGAAAAACAATAATTTTTACTTAAGTAAAAATTCTAAAATCTGTATTTAAAATTTAAAAGAGTTTTCTTTATAATAAAAAATATTACCTGTTTATTTTATTATTTTTTCTTTACTGATCTTTTTAAAATATAAAGCAATAAATCTGTGAGTTGAAAAATTCTATTTAAATATTTTTACTTTAAGCAACATTTAATAAATTCAATATAACTAAACTAAGTGTACTTAAAATAAAAAAGCAATATTATTATATGCAAAATGTATGTATATAAAAATATAATCAATACAATAATAGATGTTTAAGATAATTTATGTAATTGCATTGCATCAACTAACACCTAGACAGTCTGAAATCATAAAACAATGCATGATTGAAAATGCTTTCCTGGAGTTGTAGTGAAGACATAAAATGCAGAAAAGGAAGGATACAAATAAGATGAGAAAACATACAGCAAAAAACTAAGGGAAAAGAACACAAGGAATTGACAGTTGTCATCATCACAGAAACTGTTCGAAGTCAACATCCCAGATCATGATACTGGGCTCATATCTAAAGCCCATAGAATAACATTAATAGTATTACCAGGCAAGTCTCGGACTTTTCCAGCATGATAAGTGCGATGACAAGATAAGTGTGCACAGAATGACAAGTCGCAGTGCATGCAACAAAGTCTTCAACACAGTTAATGGATGTTTTATATATCAGTGAATGAGATAAGCCTAGAAGTGCTGAAAGAAAAGTATAGTGTGTACTTATCAAACTTTGCGGCAACAAGTATGACTAACTAGGTTGTCTCTTATAATAAAACAGCGCATACATTTACTGAAAAAATTGTTCCTTCACCGCACAAGTTCTTGTATGTTCTCCTGTGACACATATGTGTTCTCTTTTTTAAAGTTTCTGTGAACTTATCATGAAAAGACTGCTATCAGAGTGTCTTTGATGCAAGCATGCAAAATATATGTGTTAAGGAATTTATTTTGTTAAGTCATTGAGTGTATAACTAATGGAATATTACTACCATTATAATGCTATAACTAACACTCAGACTTTTTTCATTATAAATTGGAACATATCTTCAACATTGGAATTCTGTCATAAAGGGAAAATCCTTAACTTTGAACTTAAGAAAATAAAATAAAATAAAGAAACTTGATATGCACAAACTTATCAAGTTCGATTACTGACATTGAGATGACCACACAACAAATGTAACCAAAAACATACTATTAAAATTTTGACAGCAATCAAAATTTTCATAACTTTTATATAGTGGCAAAAACCATCAATGAAATTTTTTATTATCTATTGAAGAACAATATCTGTAAATTCCATTTCAAGTTTATTGAGTTATGAAAAAATTTTTATTTCTGAAGAAAGTGAACAGATTTTTTTGCAAAAATAAATGAGTGTCTAAACACCTTTCAATTGTTCTTTTTCTGACTACAGATGTCTTCTAATCTGGCATTAGAAATAAAAAAAAATACCTTCCAATTGGATTATTCAGAGAAAAATGGATGAAATCAAGAAAAAATGCCACTAAAACCATTCTATGACAAAAATAGAGTATCAAGTAGAATTCACTACATAAATTATCTAATAGCTTATTTGATCAATATTTTAATCCAATTTAAAAATAAAAGAATTATCTATATATTCATTAAATCATTGAAAATGCTTTTTGCAATGCATCAGTGAAATGGAAGTTTTTATAAATATGATTTTAAAAAGGAAATTCTGTGACTTGCTTTTTTATTCAAAATGTTTCACATTATGACAAAAATATAACTCCAATGAATCACAATAATGATTTTAAATAATATAAGAATTTATTAACCTCAAAAATTCAAAAATCAAAGTTTACGCAAAGTAAATACATAAATTAACAATTTGAATCATTTGATTTTATGCACTTTCAATATCAAAAATTGTAAAAACAATTTCTAAATTAGATGGAAGTATATCATGGCAGATATTTTTCTATGGCTTTTAAAACAATAATAGAGTTTCAACCTAAGAGAAAGAATCTTATAATCTGAAACATCATGAATTGACTTTCAAACCTGAAGTGGGTTGTTATTTATTATCTTGTATGTTCATATCAAGAAAAAGATGAATTTATTGACAAAGTATGTGATATTAAATCAATTTGTGCAGCTATAGGTAGCACTGCTGATTTACAGTTTAACACAAATTTAATACATTCCTTCATTATTAGACTCTAATATAGCTCTTAAAAATCTTTAAACAATAGTGCAATGAAGATATATTTATTTTTTGAAACCTATAGCATCCAATGACATCATGAATCTTGCTAAAATTCAACAAGGTAATACAAATATTTAGATAACAAATAAATATGTATAAAACTATGATAAAACTTACAAGTGGGTGCTTATCTTTTTCCCTCATTAGAGCGATTTCACTATAAAGTTTTGGAGCACTCACTGGAACAACATAATTTGTATAGCTGCAAGGTATACTGATACCATCCTCTGTAAGCAAAAATTATTCAATACATACTATTTTTTATGCATAGAATAATTAATCAACATGTAAAATTTTTGTTAAAAAAAAATTTTTTTTAAAGATAAGTCCATTTGATGCAAAGTTAGCAAGATAATCATGAAGCAAAGAGTGGAAAATGTGCACATATGATTTTGTAAGAACAAACAGTGTTCCCCATGATCTACCATTATATTTTGGTTTATATATTAAATCATAAAATGTACTAGAACTTTTACAATTAATATTAGGTAATTATATTCCAAATCTTATCAGTTGATTGATATAATTTATGCTTTGGAAAATATATCCAAGAAAAATTTAAAACCAGTAATTTTCAGGTTATTCCACAAAATAAAGACAAGAGGCAGTCACTCATATCATTTAAAGAAATATTCAAAATTTCTAACAAAAATAAAAGTAAGTAAAGAAAAATAATGACATTTATTACCTTTTAGAAACTTTTGAGCACCATCTAAACATTCTGGAGACAGTTCATTATCTCCAAAAGAGCCTAACAGTTCTGAAACTAAAATATCAGCTTTCTCTGATGGATTAAAATCTCTCATATCACAGGGAACAACAGTTACTTGTTCTCCCCACATTTCATACTGCTGTGCATACAATCTAATAAAAGAAATTCAGAATATATCAATAAGAGGTATTATAATATTATCAATTTTTATTATGAAAGCCAAACAAATATAAAAAGAAACTCCTGTTAGTTCATTAGTTCTGAGATGCAATCAATAAATGTGTTACACATTTAACAATAAATAAAAAATGGTATTATATAAAATAATTATACATTATAGTATTAATAGGATGTTATAGTGCGACCACCAGGAGATGGCGGGTGTGACGTAAGAGTCACGTGTTATCAGAGAAGTCTATTTCAACAATTTAGAGAACGGAAGAGGAAACAAGGAGAAAGCGCCTCAATCTAGTTACCTTATTTGGCTAATTAGCACTTTTTGGTGTAGAATGAAAATAAAATATGTGTTATGCTTTTTTGAAGAATTGAAATACCAGAATAGAAATATATAAATAAATATATTAAGTTATGTTAGGCGAAACATTTAGAATGAAAATATATTTATTTTGTCATGAAAATTTCATTATTAGATAGATTTTAGAATTTATTTCGTTCACAAGAACAGGAACAAAAACTGTTTGTAGACACCGAAGGATAAATAATTTATTTGCCCAAAATTTTTTTATTTTCGATGTGTTATCGTAATAATTTTTGAGAAAATAGGGAAGGGTGAGATTTTCTAGAATATGCTTGTTGCTAATTTAGATGAAGACAGTTTTCATGTAAGAACGTCCATTTTAGGCAAAAAAGAAACTTCGTAAGTAATAAATTAACTTTTTACAGCTTTTTTTTATTCAAGATACATATTTCATTATATTACGACATACTAATATTTTAAAATGTTGTGGAATTTATTTTAATTCATATGTTTATAGTAGGAAATATATTGTGCACCTATGGAATCATTTAAAATAATTTGAGGGAATATAAAATATTTATATATCGCTCAGTAAAATCTATCATTTAAATACTTTTTAAGAATTTTGATTATATAAACTATTTTATCAAAACATTTTTATGTATAATATCAAGTAAAAAAAAAAAAGGATAATATCAAAGAATTCTCAAAATTTTTAAAAATAAAATTCATACAGATTTCGCATAAATAATATATGTTAATATAAGGGAAAATATAGTTTTTGGAGTTGCCGAAGAAAAGGAAATGCCTTCAGGTAGGTCTTTCTAATGGAAAGTGACCCGAATTCTCGTTAACGTGCAAGGAAAACCTTACACAGTCACTCCGTTGTGTTCATGCAGATTTGAACCCACTAATTTCAGAACCAAACTCCTCATTTCGCAGATTGCTATCTGTTTGGCTGAGTCAACCTTCTTATAAAAAATCTACATAATTCTGAGAACTCCCAAAGCTGATCTGTATTTATTATTTTAAAATTTCATTTCTTATACTTCTTATGGATACTTATTATTTTATTAATAAGTATCTATATAAGTGTCCGAATCCCAATCAATTATACCACTTTAAGAAGCAGTATCAATTTCTGATTCGGATCTTATATCAAAATTTAATGTTTCAATTGTAGTCTCCACCAATTTTTCAATATTCTACTTCGATTTTTTCCGCAGTACGTTCCTGTGCTTTCTGAATTGGTATCGAAAACGAAGTAGACTTTGCTTCATTTTAAAAAAATATACGCACGTTATTAACGATGTTACGTTCTTTAGAACGCAATGTTTTCCCTTTTAGAGACATTATGTGTTGTTCTGAAAAGAACAGTTTTAATACAAATAAAAATACTAAAAAGCAAGAGAGCACAGAGAATACAACCTTCTAGGCTAAGTAGAAAGCAAAGAATGAAACGGGGAAAATCGTGTTCTTCGCCAAAGAGAAGAACGGGCGAGGAATTTGTTTTAGCCCTAAACTGCGTAATCATTTTACTGTCCAAACCTTGGAAAGAATGAACCCTTCCACCGGAGACAGATCTCACCCGCCTTCTCGTGATGGTCGAATAATACCAACATGCATCTTATTTTAGGTATGTTCATAACTCAGTTAACAATGACAACAGTCAATACAGCAATACTCAGCACAAAGATTTTTAATTAATTATAACTAAAATCATCCTTATAAGTTAAAAGTTTCTCATTTGAGAAACATATCACAAATAATCCTATTTAAGTATAAAATTGTAATACTTTCATCATATAAAAAAAATAAGATTTTAGAAAAAAAATTTATACTCACGTGACAATAGCATTAGGGTTTTTCTCTACTGCATATACTTTTACTAATCTATTAGCATTTTTGGCTGCTGCTATAGCTGCTCTCACAAGAGGACCTCTTCCAGCTCCAACTACCATTATGACACTGACAAACAAATATGGATAAAAATAAGTTTAATTATAGTAAAAACTAAACTAAAATGGTTGAAATTCTATGAATTAGAGTATGTTCTTTGTCTTTTTATAAGCATTTTGATTATTTTTTGTGCACAGAAACTTAAGAATCTGCAATTAAAAAATGAATTTTGAGCCACTACAAATAATCTCACACACAAACTTTTGGAAATTTCAGTTCAACAATTTGTGAAATTCACAAATTATAAAAATAGCAGACCTTTAACTATACAATTGAAATCTTAGCAGTCAAAAAATTAATTTTACCATGAACTTATTTAATATATAGGATTGTTCAGAAAGTAATTTCGTTTTTCCCATCTGGATCAGTTTTTTGTTAGTAAAAACCAACCTATTTATGAGTGTGGAATATTGTTAATACCAGAAAGATGACAACAGTCAATTAAGCTAAAATTGACAGCATACTATTAAATAAAATATTAATATGCTATACATTTCTTCATTTTCATAAAAAACGAAACTCTTTTCCAAACAACATAATAATGTGCATCAATAATACAGAATACTTTTAGGTCAAAGAATGATACTAGAAAAAACTTGTTAAATAAAAATGTGAAAACAGTAATGCTATTATTTTCAATAACATTACTAAATTGAAATGATTTGTATTAATGATAAATAAATAAATGGAAATACATGCAAGTAAAAATGCATGATTTTTCACAGAACATTCCTATGTTAAATCATCTTTAAAATATTTATACTGAAATATAGATTGCATCAACAGAATTTATTAAAAGTAAGAGTTTTAAAAGTGAATTGTTTTACTTGATATTTCTTATGATAAAATATTTTTTGGTTAACACATAATATAAAAATTAAGAAGGAAAAGCATAAATGAATTAGTAGAATGAAATGTCAATTATACAATAGTTTTTAAATCCAATATGAAATATTAAGATGATTTAAGTAATTAAAACTAAAATTACTATTAAAAAAATTCCTAATAGCAAACCTTAAAAAATGATTTATAATACATAGGGAAAAAAAAAAAAGGACAGTTCTTATATTATGAAAAAATAAACAGAACACTTTTCTTCAAATATAAATTTAATGTGAATTATACATTAAAGATAAACAGCAATAAAATGCCTACAGTTCAATGTTCAACATTACTCTCAATATGCTAATTTTGTCATTAAAATAATTTTATTTAAAAATATCATAAGAAGTTTTTTCAAGTTCACTAAGAATTAAATGAATACCACTGAATTATATTAAATTAATTTCTTATGAATTGCCTACATTTTTTTGTCTTGAAGTATAATTTATTTCATTATCAACAGGGAAATTCAAAATTGATTTTAAAAATAAATTTTGTTTCAGAAAAAAAAAAAAAAAAATACATAAATTACTATTTAAAATTTTTGCTTTTAATTTTAATAAAATGATGACATTTAATTAACTATTTATTAACGAAAATTCAATAAACAGTACAACAAATTTAGAGTAAGTGTTTCAATAAAACCAAAATAATGCTAGAAATAAGTTTTTAGTTAATTTCAATTGTAAATAATTATGAAAAATTGTATGTATATATAATGATGCTCTGCTAAAAGCACTTTGATAAGTTAATGTAGTCAAAAAATTTTTTTCATCTTGTTTGTTTATAAGCAATAGATATATCATAATAGTTATAAATGTTCAAAAATAATTCTTACAAAACTTTTGTTTCTTTTTCTTCTTCAGGAATTCTATCAATCAAAGCCTGATAAATAGCCTAAAAATAATTTTTTTTTTTAAAAAAATTAATACATTTTGATTTTTCCACTTAACAAATAGGAAAAAAATATATATATAAAATCGTGCAATAGAGAACTATGAATAATATGAACAAAAATTTAACAATACAATAAGCTAATTTAGACTTCAAAAAATTTTTTCTCATTTATAGTAGTTATCGTCACCTCATAATGTTTTGTTATAAAATTAATGGGGAAAAAAATTTAAAACAGTAACATAATGGGATTATTTAAGAACAAAAAAAGTATTGCATAATTTATAACTATTAATTATGTTAATAATAAATAAATAATAGTTTATTATTATGAATAATAATAAACTATTACTCATTTAATTATAATTGGCTGAAAAATAAATGTTCCTTCTTTAGGAGTTATTCTAATTTCCTCAGGACTCAAATACAATTTTCCCAAAATAATTTTTTATATATAAATATTGAATTAAGAATAAAAAAGTTCAAAGCGAAATTTAATATATAAGTATTATTTATTTGAAAATAAGTATTGGTATTTAAAATTTAGGGCTCATAACCATTCCTGAATGCCTTTTCAAAGTACACACATGCACGTTTTAAAATTTTATGTTATTCTTAAGATTTCTTCTAAATGTTTTACCTCTTTTCAGTAAGAAAATGTTTTTTTTTTTTTTCAATTTATTTATTTATTTATTTTTTAATGTTTCAACTACAAGATCTTAAATTGAAAATAACATTTTATAACTTATTGGTAGAACTCAATAAAATTATAGATGATAACTCTAAAAAAAAAAAATCTGAAAATCTTACCATTTTCTAAAACTACTGTTTAATGCAAAAATAAATATACAAATTTATTTATAAAACTTTCCCAGATTTCATGTAAAAGATACAGAATTCAAGAAAGGTAAAAGCTAAAAATTCAAGAAAGATTGTAATCATAAATTTTTCAAGAAAACTTAATCAAATCCAAGGTTTTTAAAAGATCATTGGAAAAACTATTAAGGGCTACGAGATTTATAGAAAATATATAATCTTATACATACATGAAAAATATATCTATTTGCTTCAGCTATATGCTAGGAAAACCAGATTTTCAATACTTTTTTAAAATACAAGAAAAAGCTTAACCCATTATATTTACAAAAGTTTCAACTGTAATTTACATTTCCATGATAAATACTTTGAATATACACAAGACTTAATTTTTTAAGTAATAAATATAAAAATACATAAGATTTTATTAATAATTAATGCTTAGAAATTTTGTAAGAATGATTTTTGTATAACACAATAAAATTACAATAAATGAATTGTGGAAACAAATTAAAAAAATTCTTAGCTAACAAATTTATATTCATGAACAACATGTTTTTTCATTGTCCATACTCACCCTTTGATATTCTGTATATTTTGTAGGATCTTTTTCAAAAATTTCATATGTGCAAGATTCCAAATTATCCATTAACGGCTTGAAAAAAAAATGTTATTAGAGACAACTATACTTTTGTTATTCCAATAAATCTAATATAGATTATCTTAAAAGATTACCTGTAAAGGAACTTGCAAATAATCTTCATATCCTTTTGCAAAAGTAGCTAAAGCATCACTTGGTTCTTGATTCTATTATTAAACAATAAAAAAATAAATTATTTTTTAATATCTTATTAAGGTGAATAAAGAGATAATTGCTTAAATGTAAATCGTGATCAAAAGAGTGAAATCAGAATGAAAATTTACAAAAAATTTTACTGATATGGATAAAAATATCTTTCAAATCATGAATGCTATAAAGAATTGAATTAAAAAATTTATTATTATTATAGGAACTGAATTACATTTTCTTAATCTACACTGTGTTAGTGAGGATAACAAGATAATCTACAGATGTTTATCAAAATGTTGCTTTTCTTATATTATACAGTAAAAAAAATTAGTAAGATGTTTTGATGTTTTTGCTAAAAACTTTACTCACTATATAACTTTAAAAAAATGCTTGCAAATAATGTGCTAAAGCTGAAATATTAACTTTGATTACATGAAAAATGAATAGCATTCTGAAAAAAATAGGAAAGTGAGTTCCCTTAACTTTCCTAAATCAAGAGTATTTGTTTAATCATAGGGAGTCAACCGGGCAATACAGCTAAATCTACAACATAAATAACATACATTTTTAAGAAAATTCAGATTTTAATTAATCAGGTAGTGGCACCCACCTTAAAAAATATCATCAGTGAAAATGCAATCTAATGATGGAAAAAACCAGGCAATAAAGCTAAATCAATAATGTAAATAAAATATATTTTTATGAAAAAAATAGATTTTAAGCCTTACAATTCACGTTAAATTTAAATAATTGTCCTATTTTTACACAATAAACTTAAATTATTACACACAACAACACTTCTAACTGAATAACACATGAAGTAAAAATTCTCATCTTATCATCATTTTCAGAATTTAAATAATTATAATAATAAAAAATAAAAATTCAATTTATCATTATTCATTCATCTCACTTCCTACACACCAATACTGAAACTTAAATTTTTCAATTTGATATCTTTTAAAATAAAACATAACTTCAAATTCTTAAATTTCAGTCACCTTCAAAACGAAACAACTTCAAAAACTTAAATTTCAATCAGAAATGAAAAATGCTTCAAGGGTTACTAAAACTCCAAATAAATTTTGTGCATGTTCACATCAGGTTACTTCATAAAATCAGAAGAATACATTCCAGCATAGTAAACCACAGTTTGGCACATTTATTGCCAAGCTGGCACCCAGGACTTAGCCAATTTATAATTTAAAAAAACAAATACAATGCAGTCTCAAAAATGCCCACTACTATGAATATGTAAAAAATTTGGCATTACTTTTACTTATCATCATCACGAACTGTTTTCACAAATACTAGTTATAATAACAACTGGTTTCCTTATTCTAATGATCATCTACATTTAAAAAAAGTTTTAAAACTTACTGTCCACAAATGATCTAGGTAAGAATGGTAAAACCTAAATTCTCCATGCTTATTACTTCCACATACCACAACTTGAACATCCAACTAAAAATAGAAAAAACATACATAATATTTAGTTTGAATATCTCCTATACAAATTTTCCAACAGTTTACATATAAATAAATCCCAGATAGCTTATAGTGTATCAGGGGTTGATATAAAATTAAGATCTTGTAAAAAAAAAACAGGAAGTGACTATTAAAAACAAAATATTTTCTTATATATTTAATCATATTTAAATTATTAACAGAATGACAAGGATATAAATATAGTTAAATTTAAGATAATTTATCATGCTTCAATGACAAATACATATATTTATGTGTAATAATTTGTGATAATAGACATATGTGTGACAAGAAATACAGTTCATTTTTCATGGTTCAGTAGAAGTTAAAACTTCTGAAAAGGCCAATGCAATTTTAACACAAGGTAGGTTAACTCATTAAAGTATACATGTATATTTCTTATGTAATATACTTTATGTATTGCATGAAAAACGATTGTCTAAGCTAATGAGAGCAATTTTTTAAGTAACATTTATTATAGTATTTAAATTTTAAATAAATTAATTAAATTGTAAATTAAGTATGGCTAATAATGGAACACAAAATGTTTTTTCTTTGATGTTTCATTCGATAAAATATGTATTATTGTAAAAAAGGGAAATCAGCAATAAAAATATGTAGAATTTTACACTTCAGTCCATAACATTGACCATTATTGACTTAATTTTAAGAATAAATATGTTAGTTTTTAGTCAGTTTTGTTGCTACAAAGAATGAAATAAAGTAAAATATTGTTGGTGACCATAAAAAATGTTTATACATTATGATAAACATATTAAGAACATAAATGATAAATCTAAAAATCAAATAAATATAATTAACCTACTTTGAAAAATTTCTTAAGGAGATTTTGATGAGGACGAGAAAGAACTGGATAATTCTTCTTATTCATTGTAAAAACAGTGGTTTTAATAAATATACAACGGACTGGTTCACCCAACCACCTTTGAATTTCACAATAAGTGGGCAAATTATCACTTAATTCTAGCACCAAACTTATTTTCTTATCAGTATTGCAAACACTTCTAAAAGTATTCCACCTAAAATATAAATTATTATGCAATGTGTTAAAAATTTATATAAAAAAAATATTTTTAACAAATAATATATTTATGTGAATGGGAAATAACCTGAATAATTTCTATATATTGTTATATAACAATTTGATAAATTAATTAAAAAGTATTATGCATACTATATGACCTTATATGCAGTTATTTCAAAAATTTTAAACAAATGTTTCAAATAGGCATTTTATATTTTTTCCTACTAAAAAAATCCATAATTTATCATTGGTTGAATTATATTTTATTCAATTCCTAATCAAAATCACAATTTTTCCAGTCCATCTAATAAATATTAAAATAACTAATTTATGCATTATTACTTAATAGAACATTAATTTAATTGCTTGAAATTAAACAAATGGTATAGTTAAAACAATAAATATCAATATAAAATGGTGTTAATATTTACCATTTTTATTTATTATTACCAATTATTCAAATATTTAAAAGAAATTTCATTAATGATAAAGTAAATAGAGTATAAAAAGGACACATGGTTCATTTATATTAAGAACAAATGTTTATACCATATTTTAGATGAAATTCAAGAAAATTATCACAAAATAAGCTAGATCATTAACAATAGCCTCAAAGTAGGTGAATTATAATATAAACATAATATCACTAAATTATGTTAAACTTTCATAAAATCTTTTATAATTTAAATCGTTAACTTTTAATCATAATATGCAAATTTAAGCTAATCTGTACATATCTAGAACAAATAAACTTAAAAGACTAGCAAATAGTTTAAAAAAATTTTTTTTATCATTTCAACTCTTACAACTGTAATAGAATTTTTCTAATTCAAATCTGATGGTACTGGACTTTTATCGAATTACTGAAAGTTTTGCTCAAAGAGAATCAATGTTAAAATGATTGCAAAACTTATATAATTAATATTGTTTACATAAATTTATTTTTCAATAATTCTATAACAATATAACCAAGCAATACTGGGTCAAAATCAAAATATATTTTATCCTATGAATATTATCCTATGAATTACAATCCCTATGAATATTATAATATTCCATAATACTTTGTAATAAACATATATTACCATTCCCAGGTATCTGTAGCAAATTCTTCATTTACTTCAAATTCATTAGTTTCATTTTTTCCACTATTGAGGAATATTTTTGATTCTTCTGATGCAGCTTTCATAGGAACATATACCCAAACATTGTAATTCGGCTAAATAAACACAAATCACTTGTTATAAAACTTTTATTTATAATTCAAAATGATTAATATTTGACAGACTGAAAAATAATAGTGGCAATTGTTTTATTTCAAAAATATATTAATACTTCATGTTTCTTTCAATAATCAAATATTTAAAACATTTCAGAAGAATTTGAAAATATAAATTTATTAACACTTATAAAAGTCATATTTATATTAAACACCATAAAAAAACTAAGCACATTTTTCTAATTTTGATTTAAATTGACATTAACAAATTATTTTATGGTCTAAAGTTTCAGAAGAGGCCATTACATCTTTTAAAATTGGTAGATTAAAACAAATTTGAATTTTGGAGTTACTTTGTGTAAAAAAGAATACTTCTGCAAATGTGTTGTACCCTGGCTGCATGTCTAAATAGATGGCTCCTTATTTAATGATTATATGACAGCAAGATCGGAAAGTTTTTCAAATCTTTTTTTACTTTTATGCCTCTGCAGGGAAATACAGAACAGCTTTCAATGGAGAGGTGGTGGCCATCAGAATAGCCCTAAAGCAGATATTGGACCTTGAAGATAAATTTACAAGAGTGGTTTTGCTTTCCAATTCCCAGGCAGTAATCCAGGCCATTGGCTTAACCAATTCTTTTTTATTGGATGAAATCCATCAATATCGAGACTATCTGCAAAAATTGACTTTGAAGAAGAAGTATGTGGTACTTTAATGGATTCCTAATCATTGTGGAATAAACAGGAAAGAACAAGGTGATTTCCTGGCAGAAGAGGTCCAAGATTGCTTCCATTAAGATGTTCTACAATATCTTATCACTCATTAAGCTGTTTATGAAACAAATTATGTCTAAAATTTTTTAGATGCAACTACTTAATTGTTTGTAGTTAAAATGATGGAAAGTTAATGATTTTATAGCCATTTCCAAAGGTCTATGATGCAAAGCTGTTGCACAGTTCTGTCTTTTGATGGGTCATGACTGTCTAGGAAAGCATCTTCTTTGTTTAGGGATTTTTGAGCAACCAAACAGCCTTCTTTCTAACTTTGGTTGAACCAATGAATTTGAACCCACCTTCATCATTGCTTAATTGCTTATCACTTCTAGGCAACTCTTATACAGCATTGTATTGGAGAGCTAGAGAAATATTAAGATAATCGGTAATGAATTCAGTCAGTTTTTGTACTTTCAGTCATCTATTTTTACATATTGTATTTTAACCTTTTTTTTAATTGTCTATCAGAAATAAAAATATTTAAAAAGAGTGGAATTCAATAAATTACGGCTTATATTCTAGGAAATAATAAATACTACTAAAAAATATGTTTCAAAATATACTTAAATTTTTGTATTTTTATATCACTAATATAGAATATTATTTACTTATATTCAGAAAAAATAGTTCAAAATATAATATATGTGATGTAGGCAAAAAATAATGTCTTAATATCTTATGACATTTTATAGTTAGAGCTTTATTTCTCATAATGACAATACTTCTAAATTGGTTTTCCACTGTGATCAATGGAATAGATGATGGAATTGTGATGGTACTATACAATGCAGCTGGTAGCAGTTATCACTAAATCAAAATATTATTTGAGCTAAAATTCATAATTTCAAGGCTAATTACAAATAAACAAAAAATTATAAAAGAAAATATAAAAAAATGATCTAATACTTTAATTGAAACTGATAAAAGAATTGCACTTTACAGAATGAAATAAAATCATTTTTATTTTATAAGCTTAGCTAAATTCATAAATACAAATCATAATCAATAGACAAAATTAAAATTTTGCTATATAAACAAAGTTTACTTATATTTTCCTTATTTCAATATTTGACTATAAAAATGAATTAAGAACATGTAATCATACACATATTATTTATTTATTTAAAAAAGGTTTTTAATTCTTGTCAAACAAAATGTCAAGATTATAAATAATATTCAATCTGAGTATAAGAACTATGAGTATAGTAACATCACGAGTTATAATAACTATGAACAGAGATATCTATATTTCATTATAATCAATGAATTATCAATAAAATATAATTTTTCAAACATTAAATTTCCTAATTAAAAAAATAATATGGAAAATTTATTTTTTACTTTGTATTAATTTTTCTTTTTCTTTCTGAGATTAACTAAGTTTATAAATTATAATGGAATACGTATCTGATAATATAAAATATAACAACCATATAAACCTCAACAAAAAACCACTTTAAGTGAAATCTACATGAAAACAAAAAATTACAATCAATTTTAATAAAGCATTAAATAAGAATTTATAATTACCTGATGACCAGAAGAGCCCATCGTTTTGGTATAAATATGACGAGCCAAATTAACACAATTTGACCCATTCAAAGTAACTAAAATAGCTGGTAAGTTTAGATGAGCAGCATAATTAAGTTCTTGCTCTAATGCCTACAAATGAACAAGTATACAAATATATCAGAACAAAATTCATAATGTTATTGATATTCATCAAACAAATTATTGTCAAAAAAAAATTTTTTTTTTTAAAGTTTAGAAAGAATTCTAAAAGTTGGTAAAAAGAAAAATACTTTAAATTATTGAACAGAAAAGTTGATTTATACATTCTTTTATCAATTTAGTTTCCTATCCCTTTAAACTTTTTGGAATATTTTTTTTTTATTTAAGTGTTTACTTTACAGTAATTTTCAATAAAGATTTGAAAAATTAAAAAAAAATATTTTTTAAGTAGTGCTATTCAAATTTTATTATTGCATTCAAAATAAATACTTATTCTTGAATTAACAAAGAACTCATTACAAAAAAACTACAATAGAACATTTAATAGAAAAATTAACTTTAATGTGTTTAAACAAACAATGTTTCTATGAGCGTATAAATCCTAGAAAAGTATTAAAAGATCCTGTATACTTCTAAGTTATTAAACATGAAAACATTAGTGAAAAAATCTAATAATCTATTTGCTAATAAAAGTCCAAGATTCCACATTTTGTGGTTGGAGGTACAAAAAAATTAGTTTGCTTGCTGGTTTAATGTAAGTGAATTACTTAAATATCCATCTATTCATTGAAGTTAAATTGTAAATTGTAATGAATTGAATTTAAATTGTAAATCACAAACACTATATTCCTTTAACAATAATACATATTTATGATAAACCATAGACAGTGATAAATAATTTGATGATAATTTAAAATTATATAACTTCATAACAAATGTTACTTTGTTTTATAGATTAAATAAAATAATAATTTTTGAAATAGATTAGTAAGAGAAAAGAATAAAAAACAAAATGGAATGCATTATTTAAAGATCCTGTCTACTATATTTAGCATATAAAATAAAAATACCTTTTCCGAATTTCTGCGGAGATCCAGTACAGGTGAATCCACATTGATCCATGGGGAAATTTTCCCAACAACTAACGTGCTCCAATCTTAAAAGTGAGTACATTGATACACAATTAATATAAAGAAATACATATAATTACAGAAATATTAATGAAAACAAATAAAAAATTTAATGACAAAGTTTCTGCTCAGACTTAGAATCACCAAGCTCAAATTTGGGACCTAAATAATAAAAGCTTAACTGGATAGGTGGCATACTTGACTTTGAAACTTAGTTAAATGTTGAATATATAAATATATTATAAATTCAACACAAGCAGTTCAACTTTTTTGATTAGCATTCATATTTAGGATTAAAATTAAACAATAACATAATTAGAAACACAAATGAATGACATCTTCAGTTCCCTATATTTGTTCATTTTTAAATCATCATATTTGAACTTTGGTAGAGATTCATTATATGATTATTTTTGAAACCAAACCATATGTCATCAAAACTGTTCACTATGCTTCTTAGAATCTTCCAAAAAATGTTTGTATGCATTATATATATCCATTCACAAGAACATTGAAAATAGCATATCAAGAAGATATCATCTGATTGAATGAAATTTAAGATGCATAATAACACAGACAGAGATACTTGATCAAAAAATTAATACAATGAAACAAATATAATGTGAACGATTGAACAAAAACAACAAAACATCAATAGCATATCGAACTGCTTCCTACTAACATGCATGTCGAAACACAGCCAGGTATTGAGTTGATTAGACATCTGATGCTGTCCTGAAGCAGACAGACTTACAAACCTTGAACAGTTACTTCCAAATCATGTCTAGAGTAATACAATGGCATTTGGTATTTTAGCTAGTCCTACAGATGTTCTATAGGAAACATGTTAGGGGAATGGGACGGCCATGGAAGGATCTAAACAAAACGTAGAAAATCTGGAGCAACTCGAGATGCAAAAGGACAAGCTATATCTGGGAAATTGCCCTATAGATTCCATTAAAATAATAATCAACATAAAATTGACTCATTAAGGTTTCTCATAGACTAATGGTTCTCTAGGTTATTAAACCTACTATATGAACATAATATTGCACAATAGCATGGGTGGCAGTCTGTTCACTAAGGTGTTTCCTCCACATACATATGAGGTTGTCATCTGTTCCTAAAATAAACTAGTTTTCATCACTAAACACAATGTTTTGCCACACACACATATATATATATATCCAAATATCAAGAAATCACTGATTCTAAAGAATGGAGAAAATAAAAAAATCTACAAGATGAGTTCCCTTTGTTTTCAATAATACCTTAACATTTTTTTTTTTTTCCAAATAACCAAACCATTATGTCTTATAGAAGAATACTCTGCTTTTCTTTTGGTTCAATTTTTTCTAAAAGTCAGTTTTTATATTCAGTAATGCATCAAATCTTTATTTTTTTTTTTTTATTTAGTAGAAAATGTTAATATGATCTAATGATGATAACTCAAGTGTTCATATTTTTTAAAAGAATTATTACAATCTATTTTTTTTTTAAATTTGCAAGCATTTTATTTTGAATTTAGAAACTTAAGCCTTATAAGCAATATTAAGTAGTTTTTGATATGGAATACTATGTCATTAATTTTTTAACATAAACAGATAATTTGGTATTTATGTACTATGAAGACTACCTAGATATGTCGTCTAAACTGGCAAGTGGAAAAAATAATATGATGACAACATAAAAAAACCTAAGTACTAACATAGGTTAAAGAAGGTACTAAAATAAAGAGTATTATGTAAATATTATTTAAATTGCACAAGTCTCATTACCACACCTTTTTTATTGCTACATTTAAATGAATTATTGTGTTTAGGTTAAAAACGTGAAACATTTTGTGATTATTTTTTTCACACAGGATATCAACATTTTCCAACTTCTTTAAAATGAAGAAGCGATACAACTTTTCAGAGAAGCTGGAATTTTAAGAATGCACTTGTAAGCACAGGAATGATATGAAGTTTTAAAATTCAGGATTTTATTGGAGATGCAATGTCAAAAATTGTCAAAAGTTTGGTGTCTGAATTATTATGGTTTGTAAAGTCGTATTGAACTATAAAAAGCTTTGAGACTTTTTTATCATATAAGCAGTCATCCATTAAATGGTCCAAAGATCAATTGGATTTATTCTGATAAGACTATTATTGATTGGAATAATTATATGTGAGGATTTGGATAATAAATGAAATATTATAATTAGATGGCCAAGAACAAATTTCAAATTTGACAAACACCTATTTATGCATCGAAAGAATAATCAAGCTTATATCTTGCCACTATAGTGGATATTCTGTTGAATTTGCAAGGAGAAAAAAGAAATATTTCTAGTTAGTTCCCGACTGGAAGGCAACAGTATTAATGCATGAAATCTGTAATAATATTGCTGAAGGCTCAATAATAATTTCAGATTTGTGGCCTCGATATCAAATAGAGGAGCTCATTACTATCAGTTTTCAACATTCTAAGATTAATCATTAATAAAATTTTGTTGACTGATCTGTGTAGGCTTATACTCAACACATAGAAAGAATGTGGGGTTCTGCAAAATGGATTAAAAATCGACAATGTGAGACAAGCTGCCATCATTTCGATAACTATTTTGAGGAACTTATTTAGTGGAAAAAAACAGGAAATACCTTACGATGCTATATTTGAAAACTATTTCCCACCACATTTCTCACCATTAACTTCAACATTTTCTTTTAACCAATTTGAAGTAAGTTAATTAAAATATTTAATATATATATATATTAGGATTTCTAATCTTTAATAGAATTTACAAAGATAAACCAAACATCGGCAATGAAAATTTAATTAATAAATGTTGCTAAGGTAGTTGTCAAAGTATGTAAGTACAGATAAATTAGCTAGGTTACTTTAGTATTCCTTTCCATTAAATGTTTTTTGTATACAAGCTCTTTTGTTACTTTTGATTAATACTTCTTAATATTCACATTTGAATAGTTTTCTAAGCATTTACTAAGATAAATACTGATTTAAGCACAAATATTAAAAAAGAAATAAAGATGACTTTTAACGTGACTGTTTTATTTCTGAAACACATGATTTTTTTTACACAATAAATTTTAATCATTGAAACAATTGAAGAAAAATAATATAATCTAGATTATAATAAATAATATGATAGGGATTATATAACTATAGTTTGTAAGTTTTCAAACTTTGAAAACTATTGCAAGAATATCATCAAGATATTCTTGGAATAAAGGTAAAATAATGGTATGATAATAATATTAGGTACACCAGAAAGTTAGAATAATTTTTCAACTAGTACATGCTATTCATTTGTTATACATTTGGCTTTCCTTTTTCATCACTGGACATATATATATTGACTGAGCAAATGAATAAAAATACAGTTGATTTTTAATGGGAGATGTGATGGTTTATTCATGGCTACTGATAAAGTTTGCTCACACTACAATATTTCATATGAATTCCAACATAGAAAGAGTGCAATTGAAGCATGTAGAAATTTATTGAGTGTTTCATGAAAGAACAGTTTGTGATTGAACAAGCAAAGGGTGGTTTGGAAATTTCAAAAAGCTAATTTTAAACTGAACTATGGGGCATCATCTTTGATCAACAAAGATACTGTCAAGGTTATGTCAGAGCAAAATTCTTTTGTAACAGTATTGGAGAAAACAGAAAGACTTGATTTAACTCAACAAATCATTTTGGGTTATATTCAGAAAAAAATACTGAAAAAGTAAGAAAATGTATTTTGAGATATTTAAAGTGGTTGATAAGAAGAATTTGAATGTTAAGAATATTAGAGAATAAATAAGAAAAGTTATCAAATTATCTCAGTTGCATAGTACAAACCCAATCACTTCATGGATTGGCTGATTACTGAGGATAAAATTAGATTATCAAGGAAAACATAAGACCCCTCTACCTTTAAACTGAAGTATGAATAAGAGTGTTAGAATACATAATAAAGGAATACATGGAGACATTCAAGATACTATAAATTTTGAGCAGTTGAAATTAAATGGAAAGCTAAATTTTGAATTATACTATCAGCAACTGACTAATTTAAAAACAAAACTCCAAGAAAAAAAGATGGCAAAGCTTCAGAGAAATGAAATTATTCTGCTTCATGATAATGTAAAGCCATATGCTTCTTTGAATATTCATTAAAAAGTCACTAAGAAATTCTGTTACATCCATATTATTCTCAAGACTTGGCACTTCTCAAATATCACTCGTTTTTATCCTATTAAAAAAAATTTTTGCACAGCAAAATATTTAAAAATGAAGAAGATAGCAGACAAGCACTGATTTAATTTTACAAATTGCCATCACACTATTAAGAAATCATAAAAAATAAGGGCAATAACATTATTCATAAAGTTCATTCAAAGGTATGAATTTTTTTTACACCCCTTCTAAAAAGAGACATAACTTTCCAGTAGACCAATACACAAATTCAGAATAATTCCCTTTAATATTTTATAGGATTGAACCTTTGTTTTATGATAATTACATTTTCTCTGCCTTAATACATTTTATGAAAAGAATTCTATATTTCAAGATTAGTAGGACTTTTGTACTCATAAGCTATGTTTACATTTATTTATGATTGAATGATAATTTAAAATAATAAGAAATCTTCATAATGTTAAATCATTACCTTGAGTGCTTAGAACTAAATCAGATCTAGTGAAAGCACCAGGACGCTTGCGAGCTTTGCCTGCCCAAAATTCTCGTCTAAATCTTGGATGGACAATAGGAGCAACAATAAAACTAAACCTAAAAATTGCATCATGAACATAAATTATAAATAACTAATCAGCATTTAAAAATAAAACTTCTTTTGATAATAACATACAAATTATTTTGTATGAAAAAAATTTCATCAAGAAAAATCTAAATAAATATATTTCCTAGTTTTGAATTTTTGAATATTTTATTATATATAATATTTCCACAGCACTTCTTAATGGATTAATAATGAATAAATTTAGTCAAAACAGAGAAGTTCACATAAAGCTAGAGACTTTTAAAATTCATCATGCCTAATGTTAAAAAATTTTGTAATAAAAACCTTATAAAATTCAATTGTAAAATTAAATTTAAAAAATTAATTTTAATGCTAATAATATATTTTAATAAGAAATAAATGCATTCAACTTATTTCTTAGACCTTATCAAACAAAGCTCTTCATGATATATCAAATTCATTCTACATCTGTCATAATTAATTTAAAAAAAAAAAAAAAAAAATTTTATAATGCATGAAAACAATCATCAGTTTAACAACACATTATACTAATAAGTGATTTGAAATTGATGCAAATGTATTCAGAAGCTTAAAATGCTCATTGTTTTACCAAAAATATTGGAACAACTTTGATATACCCCCCCCCCCAAAAAAAAAATTACGCGCCAAATCTGGAACTCCCTACGGACTTTTTAGGGTTGCTCTTTCTTATTTTGGTGCTGCTAATTTAGGTTTTTGCTGTTGCCAAATTTAGTATTTTTTTGTATTGTGTGCCATTTTTTGAGTTATTTTTTTTTAAAGTTTCTTTATGTATTAATTATTTTACTTAGCGAGAATCCATCTTGGCGAGAAAAAAAGCGCCAAAAACACGTATTTTGGGTTGGTAAGAAAAAAATGTGGTCAAATTTCCGATTTGGGGGGTATATCAAAGTAGTTCCAAAAATATTCTCTACAGTAATATTTTTTTCTTTTTTGATTTCATTTGGAAATACAAAATTATAATAATAAATAAGCAAAATAAATACGAATTAGAATAGCAAATTTCTAATCAAAGAAGTCTATTTTTTCTTTTCTATCCCACAAATATTTTTTTAGCTAAACGTAAAAAGTAAAAATTGCTCATGCTTATTAATAAAGAAATCAATATTTATTAAAAGTAGGTTTTCAAACAATGAAACCAAACTCCAATATTTGATACAAAATATGATTATGCTTGATAAAATATCTTTTTTTGACATTTTAAAAAAAAATTTGAGTACTTTTAATATGATTAAAAAAATAAAATTTTGTAACATTTTCATCTTAAAATTTTTTAAAGTGAGATCAAGAATCACTGATAGTTACAATGTGAATATAAATTGCACCATCTCCCTCAATTTCAGAACATAATATAGCTTGCTAATTAAATAATTGATTAAATATGAGAATTCCTATTTTAGTATTAAAATAAGTTAGAAAACAGAATAAATTTTTAATGATTGAATGATCATTTGCAAATGATGATCACAAAGAAAATTATCTTTTAAAACCATTCTATGTAATTTTTTTACATATCAATAACTGTCATAGATAATGACATTTGTTTAAAATAAATAAAAAATATTGAGAAATGCTAAAATTTTCAAATTATGCAGCAATGTTTCTCTGTTCATGATTTAGCAATGTAATAAAAATAGAGAAAGAACACACAATTATTCAGAATTTGGAAAATATAAAACTGAAACATTTTTGCATCTAGCTATAACCAAAAGAGAATGGGTTAAATTGCAATTCTTTTTAGGTCCCCTTCTTCACCAACCCGCGAATTTGAAGCGCTTTTTAACGCATGCCGATTAATTACTTTTGTTTTAGCCTTTTCAGTGGTCATTAATTAAGTTTCACTTTGAAATAGAATTTTTGCCATTGGATCGGGGTTTTTGAGAACATGCCAAGCAGGGGACATTTTCAGCAGCGAATGTTTCAAAGCACATTTTCAGCAGAGAATGTTTTCGACGTGATTATTAAGTTATATAATATTCATCACTTGCGATCTTATTACAAAGGAGCAATTTGTGAAATCACTCAAATTTTATCTTTTCTCACAAATTAATCATGTTTCCTTGAAACTGACAATGTTTGGAATACATTTTTTTAACTAACAATGATCTATAGATTTTAGGCTGAACATTTCTGCAAGTTTTAAATAACTAAAGCATATATCTTATCTCTATTTATCGATAATTGATATTCAAATAACTTTAAATCTTCACTTATACACGAGTTAATCATATAATCCCTAAGTTTTTTGGAAGTCCTAAGGAAATATTTATTAAGCAAACAATCTAATATATTGTGCATTGTAACTTGAAATTTTTTAAAATATACAAACCCTGCTTGAGATGCATTTCCTAGAGCATCATATATGTCATTTACATTATGATACTGAATACCACAAGAAATATGCTCTTTTGTCGGCATTTTGACTTCTCAAAAATCAAAAATTTTTTCAACAACAAAACATTACCATTGCCACATTTAATCTACAAAAACTTAAGCAAATACTTAAATGGAAAAAAAAAATATCACCAGAAAAGATAAAAATTAATAAATATGTATTGTATCCGTCATGTAAAACAGTCTTCAAAATTTGATTTCAATAAACTCAATCCTAATTTGGAAAAAGTGTAAATTTTTAAAACATTGAGTTTGATAGCGTAAACTAAGAAGTACAGTAAGACCCCGCTTAACGCTGTTTCGTTTAGCGCTGTTTCGTCTTAGCGCTCTTTTATTTCAACCCGGGGATTCCAGGAAATATTATGCAGCGATAGGTTTCAAATATATATCCGAAAGAGTGCACTTGTGTTTCTTGTTTGGTGTGGTATTGTACAGACATATTTTTATTATTGGAAACATTTGTTGACATTATTGTAAGTAGGTATTAATTTACATATTTAATACTATATTACAGTATCAAATATTTTGATCTTTAGTTTTTACTATGGGTGGTAATGAAAAAGAAAAGAAAGCAACCAGAAAAAGCATTTCACTCAAAACTAAAATGGAAGTGGTTAGAAGATTAGATTCTGGTGAACGTCAAACTCTAATTAGTGCTTCATTGAATTTGCCAACTTCAACAATAAGGACCATCATGAAGAATAAAGAAAAAATACTGTCATCGGCAATTACAACTACGTCAATCTCTGCAACTAGAATTACCCGTTCTAGAAATAATATTATAGTTGAAATGGAAAAACGACTGTCTATATGGATTAACGACGAAATTGCCCGCAATATGCCATTAAGCCAATCATAATGGAAAAAGCTAAAAGAATTTTTAATTACATTCAGGCTGAGACAATTGAAACAAGTGAAGCTTTCGTTGCTAGTCGAGGATGGTTTAATAGATTTAAACATCGAAATAACCGTCACAACATAAAGATTACCGGAGGAGCAGCAAGTGGTGATACAAAAGCGGCGGCTGAATTACCAGCGATATTAAAAAGATAATTGAAGAAGGAAACTATTCTCCAGAATTGGTTTTTAATGTTGATGAAACAGGCTTGTTTTGGAAAAGAATGCCGAAACGAACATTTCTATCCCGTGAAGAGAAACGGGTACCAGGATTTAAAGCTGCAAAAGATCGCTTAACCATTCTACTAAGTGGTAACGCAAACGGAGATTTTAAATTAAAACCATTACTAATTTACCATTCCAAAAACACAAGAGCGATGAAAGGCATATTTAAATCAACTTTACCTGTAATTTGGGAGTCTAATAAAAAATCACGGATAACTGCAAAAATTTTCCAGGATTGGTTCACTGAACATTTCTGCCCGTCTGTTAAACGCTATTGCGAAATTAAAAAGCTTGAACAAAAAGCATTTCTGTTAATTGATAATGCTCCAAGCCACCCAACAAATTTATCAGTCTTAACAACATGCATTCCAGTCGAAGTGGTTTTCTTGCCGCCTAACACAACTGCCTGAATTCAACCAATGGACCAAGGCATTATATCAAATTTTAAGGCTTATTACTTGCGGCGAACCTTTAAGCAAAGGTTTCAAAAAACAGACGGAGAGGAGAACCAGTCCATAAGAGAATTTTGAAAAACTACAACATCGTGGATGCTGTAGAAAACATCCCTAGTAGCAGAGGCTTATTGGTATTACACTGGCCATTCACCGGTTTCATTGGCATCTCACTTTCCACCGAATTTTCTCAACGGTCCGAGCCTGGTATCTTATACATGAAACGTTCACTGGTTTTTCTACCGCATATTGTGCTCGACATCGTCATCGTCTGCTGATGGAGTGGTCGCTAAACGGCAGCCGTAGTAATTACCAATAAGATTGAAGAACATGCATAAACTAATTAATTAGTTTGTGCGCATGCCTGGCCGCCATATTTGAAAAT
>JAPDSC010026827.1:0-11935 GCA_026290005.1 Latrodectus geometricus
AGAAAGTCATGATACCCTTAGGAAGTTTAATTTATTATTTAATTATCGTTGTTTGATTTACAGTGTACGACTGTTAATACAGTCGTACACTGTTTAAACTTTTAGTTCAGAGAGTTTATGAATTCTAATTAATTATGTTTCATCTTCATCAATAAAAAATATTATATACGAATCTGACAACAAAATGTTTAATCAAATGTAAAATGCTATATATACTTATGTTTTTTCTGATGAGATAACTTCTAAATATTAATACAAATAACGATATAATTTAAAGAGCATAATAATGATTTTATGGTAATAAATTCATAATAATATAGTATTACAAATAATTATTTGCTTTTAAGTTAAATGATCGTCTCTCATAGTTAAAAGCAAACAAAAACAATTAATTTCCAATAAAACTAATTTTAGCTACAAACTTACATTGATAGTAAAAAAATTAGGTTTTTTTTTATTGAGTCGAAACAAAATGTAGCAGAGTAATAGTAATTTAATGATTCATGTTAAAAATTATCCTCTCAACAATATATTAATATATTTGAAACTAAGTATCGAAAATTTTAAATGCATACAGCGAAAGATATTTGTTTGTTATTTATTTTTACAAAAGTAAATGTAGTAAGACAAGATTATATATTTTCGTCAAGATGTACTCCAAGATGTCCATGTCAACTCCTTCGGCATTATTACAATTTCAACGAATTTTTTTTCTTTCTTTCTTTTTTACCAGGTTTTAATAATTGAATGAAACAAAATATTGCATAATTAAATCATTTCGATTAGCATACTAACGGAAATTGCAAAACAAGATCATGGATCAATTGACAAAATATACTTTCAAAAATTAGAGAAAAAATGTGTCATGTTTGGTGTAAAATATGTTTCTGAAGTCTATTTGCTATAGATCAATTAAATTTCAGGATACATTTCCTGGTACCAAAAATTTATTGCGCAGAATAATAAATAATAACAAAATAAATAATACAAAATAACAGAGAAATATTTACTATATTTAACTTTATGACATAAGTAAACACTCATGATCTTTTTTAAATAAATTTTATGAAAGAAATAAAGTTATCAAGAAAAAAGTTAAAATAATTTGAAATGTTTTATAAAATTTTAATTTATTTTAGTATATTTTTTTAAAATGTTAATTAACAATTTGTTTTACTTATTTTTCTTTTCAGATTATTTTCAGTGATTTTTAAAACAAAGACTTGCTATCATTTAAAATATGCTATAAAATTATCAAATAATAATGAAATAAAATAATAAAAACATGAGAACAGATAAAAAAGAGTTATATGTTTCACAGTTTGCATAACTAAAAATTAATTTGCATGAAATATATGTATATTTTAATTTATTTAACAACGTTATCTTTAGTTGACTAAATTACTGCGAATCCCTTTACTTATTCATTTAGTTTATTTTATTCAAACAAAAATAAGATCCAAGCCGTAATAATAAATACTAGTTTTTTACATTTAATTTATTTTTAAAATGGTAAATTATACATCTATTTGATGTATAATTAACCATTAGATGCTTATGTAACCATTCTTAAATTCAATTTTTATTGTATTTAAGATACTTATGTAACCATTCTTAAATTCAATTTTTATTAAAATTTTTGTAGAATAAGTAAAATATTCATGCTTAAAATTGGTTGAAATTATAATCTTGAGCAAATTTTGTTATTGAAACATTAAAATTTTTTCACAATATCCACTCTTAATTTGTGATGTTTTATTATTTCAAGAAATTAATTTATCGATTTTTTAACCACAAAAAATAGCTAATTCATTTCTCTTAATTCTTTAATTTACTAATGGATTTAAAGTTGACATTTCAAAGAATTTTTTAGCTCTTCTTCAAAGAAACTTGAAACAAAAATGGAATTTCTAAGGAAGATAAATCCAATAATGTCACAAATTACATCCTAAAAGAATCTGAAAAACGAAAAAATCTGTCTCCCTTCACTTAAAAAAATATTTCATATATGAGTTATGTTTTGTGCATGTTAAAATTGTTCAATTATTAAAATACAAAAAAAAATGGAGATTTAAACATTTTTTCCAATTGAAATTTCTTATCGAAATCCAATTGAAATTTCTCTCTTAAAAGCTACATAAAGGATTATAGATTTTTTAAGTAAATTATAATGTCAAAACAAAATGTTTTCAAATATTCACCATTGTAACGACAAACGTTAGAAATTAATTTAAATCCTTTTAAAATTTAATATTGAGAAGATAATATTCATTTCACATACCGGAATTAAATTATTAAATATTGAAATTTTTACATAAAACCAAAATATTTTGATAAAAGACTAAAGGACAGAAAAATACTTTCGTTTCGAAAACTCGAAAATACTTCAAAATCATTAAAATAGAAATAAAATCAATTTCGAATAAGCTCGAAATAAATTAACATTTTGTATCAACGTAAATAGAGAAATGGTAAATGCAATATGATGATTTGGTAAACAATTTTGATAATAGCATTCAATACTTTGCAGCTCACATACTTGGTATGGACACCATAAAAACTTTAAAATTTCAGTTTCCTTCTGACATTCATTTTTTCTCTTTGCAGAATTAAAAGTTAAGAACTATCAATACACATTCAAGAAATAATCCAAGAAATCAAAGGGATTAATAAATAAGATAAGTTCAAAGAAAATTAATATTCAGCTGTATTGACAATATTATTTTCGTTTTAAAATTTCAAACATACATATTTTTGGTAAGGTAACGAAATAATAATTTTCAGGTAGAAGAAGTACTATATTAAAAAAATATTATTTTCCTTTGAAAATGTGAAATTATACATAATTGCTACACATATTTAAGTTGTTTACTTAAAAGTTTAAAAATTATATCTTCGTTTTTTCAAATTATTCGTATAAAGATGTGTACATCGCAGAATCTGAATTTATTTTATGTGATTTCTTTAGTTTCATGTACACATATTTATCAAACAACAAGTATTTTTATACTATCATTTTTTCGAAATACATTATATGATATTTTTATTATCTTTTAACACACAGAAATTGTGAAAAAAATTTAATGTATATCTGAGATACATTTGTATTCTAGTTTAAGAGGTTATAAAATTTTACACTTCAACATTTTAGTTTTTGTTTATTGTTAGGAACACTTTTGTGTGTTTTAAAATAACAATATTTCTTTATTAAATTTAGTTTGCGAAAGTATTAGAACACATGCAATTAAATTTTAGTTTAATTCAATATATTTATGTTGATCTAAGTATAAAATACGTTTACCTTATGAAAAGAACAAAAATGGTAAAGGGTTATTATTAAACTAAATTTGGTAATTAGTAACAGTAAATTTTCAAGTTTCTCAACGAGGGGTATTATAAAATATTTTATTTGTGGCCAGAAAATATTTTAAAACTGCAAAACAAGAAAATTTACTGACGATATCAAAAGTAGTGATGTAATGCCGATTAAACAATATACCCTATTATCCTGTCCTAAGTCCTTTTTTCAAAGCAATTTTACCATCCGTACTTCTAATAAATAAAACAAGATCCATTTAAAGATATAACACAACATTGAAAATTTCTTGGAATTTACTTACAAGATTATAATTACGTAAATACGTAAATTTCGCTTATACGTAAATTTCGATTTTTGTAATTCTGAAGAATATGTATATAAATAGAGATCTGATAACTGAAAAATACATATCTTTATTATCATTTCAACAGAACCTGGATTTATGTGTTCTTCACACATTAAATACATATTTTTTGCTGTGTTCTGTAACTCCATGAAACATTATGTCTCGGTAATATAATTTAGAAGTGTTATCTTGAAATATTTTACTCAAAATCAGTCTCACTTTTCCATTTTACAGTTGTGGATATCTCTGGGAGTATTTCACACTATGAAACTGAAAAATAATATTCTTATAAACTATAAAACCATCAAAAATAAGCAGTTTTTTATTTTAAAATTCTATATTTTTTCTTTGGTCAATAAACAGTTCTTTTCTCAATGTTTATGTTTGTAATATAGCGATGATAGTTTGGGAAATTACATTATTATCGATTTCAGAGTTACTAATTTTAAAACAAATAAGAGTTCGGAAACATATTTTTGAAATAATCTATAAAATTTGCTTAAAAAATTATAAGAATTAGTTTTTAAAAATACCTATTTTTTGAATATTTAATTAATAATGTTCCGTCTTTCTGTGGAAAAAGATAATTTTAATAATTATTTTCTTTAAAATTTATGTTTTCAAATATTTTATATAATAATTTGTTTTGTGAGAGGGAAATTGATTTATGTTAGAGGAAATTAATTTACTTTTTACATATAATAAAGATTAAAATCAAAAAAGTTGTTGAAGGAAAATTAATTGCATAAACAATTTTGTAGGATTAAATGTTAGTTCAAATTTAATTCATTTACTATTTTCTTCTATAGCAATGTATAATGAATTAATAAAATGCGTATATGAAAGTTCATGATGAGATTAGAAATTTTAAATATTTTATTATGATCTAAAGTTTTTGTGAACAGATTGCAGTGTTCATTAAATGTTTTTTTATCTTTTCAAACACAAGAAAAATCATCATACATTTTGAAAAATCTTTTATTATGTATGTTAGGTAAAAAACAATTCATTTCTCATTTTTCTCTTTGTAAACTAGTTATCATCGATAAAAAATAATAATTTAATAATGGTAAAAGATTTTATTCAAAAATTTTGCATTTTTACATTTTGATATATGTATGTGGATCTAAAATGTTTATTTTTATGTTTCAGCTATTTCTTTATATAAATGGGAATTAATTAAATGCTCCGGTTACTTTTTATAACATTCGAAACATTATGCACTATTGAAATGAAATATAAATGACTTGATTAGATCTGGAAATGGTTTGGCCATTTCCAGGGATACATAATTAGCAGAAACAGTTGTTCTTCCAGGAAATTAAAATGTTCCTTAAGCGTTTAAGCTTGGAATCGAAATAGACATGAATGACGGAAACTAGCAACTCATTACATGATGCATTAAGTAATGAGTAGTATTCCATAATGCAATAAGCAGCACTTTCTCAATTGTAAGATCTAACTTGGAATAGCAAATGTCTTAGCGCAAACGACATAAAAGGAGCCCCAAAGGAAACACATGTTTTGTTCTACAATGAATTCAGTTACGATTCCTCTCGGCAGTAGTGTTTAAAATGTATAAAGGAAATACATAAAAATTGTAATACAATGAGACAAGTGTCATAAAGGAATAAAACTAGACATTTAAAATGGCACCTGAAAACTGCACTTAAAGTTTATAGCAATTTTCCATCGCAGGGTCCTTTTCCCCTTGGGATGCATGGGTGGTCCATATGATATAAAAATGTTCTCGTTTTTGTTTGTGTGTGGCCAATCAAGGGTTTGGAGGAGAGATTTCTGACCATTCCCTGGAAGACTAAAAATTACGCATTCATTTTATGATAAGAAAATAACCAATTGAAGAAATGGGAGGAGAAATTAAGACGAATATAAAGTTAAAGAGTTGAACCGAGAGAATATATAGAATGATATGAAGACACTAAACCTCCGACGAGATAAATGGATTGAGACCTAAGATTCCGATGAGATATGGGAGAACCATGACCCCGATGAGATAGTTATATGAAGAAAGGGATTCCGATGATAGAGAGATTTAACGGAAAAGTGAAGCAGGCCTACCCAAATGAGATACATAGATCAAGCCAGTTAACGGGTAATACTAGAGCAATGCGATGGTGAAAGGAGAGCCCAAAGAAACCTGAGCAACTGTACTGACCTACCAAGGGTGATGCACTATAAAGGGGGTGAGTCTTTTTAATCTCTTCCTCAGGACCCTGGCCACACAATGTTTCATAATGATGTTTTGATAAAGTTTATATATTGTTAAGATAATTAACCAAGACTTTTAAATGTAAATGTTTAAATTTTAGTATTATAATAAAATTGTATTATTAATTAACTGTCTTTTTGATTTGTTCTCAACAAGTCTTCACTAATTTCTAAGAACCTGGATGAGCTCAGTGTTTCACATATATACCGAGTTCCACCACGACAGCAAATAACCAAGCAACTTAAAATATGCTTTTCGTTAGTCAGGGGTTTAAAGAGCTTGCAGGTCAGGTTGAATATTATTGAAATCTGATAAATGGAAATATGATGTGCAATATGTACTCTTGCATTATTCAATTAAATGATGACATTTCGCAAGCTTCAGAACAAAGTACACCCATTGACATTTAGATGTTAGAAATGTATCGATAAATATTCATATTACCATTGATCCGAACTAGAGAAGCGTCGGCTGTGTACCCAATATTTACCCATACTATCTGATGATATCCATAGGACAATACAGTGAGAAGTCTTCCCGAAGCATTCTCCTAACACCTAAACAGTCATTCGAATGTTACACGCAGAACAGAAATTCCTCTGAATAGATGACATTGTACCATTCCTGTAGTTATTTAAGCTGTTGAGACAACTAGAGTCAGCGTCTGCTTCTATAGTGTTTGTCAAGGGAAGACAAATATCTCTATGTTTGAATATCATGCAGCGCCTAAACTCTTCACACTTTACGAGAGAAATCCTTAATAGCCACAACAAATAAGCATATTCCCTGAATAGTGATCAATGATGTGATTGTTGGTTTTGCAAGTGAGAGTTTTGTACAATATATCTCTTTTCTTATTCATGAGAGGGCTTTGAGATCTTGCACATAATTCGCTCACACACATTCAGCTGTAGACAGATGTTACTTATTGTAGACATATAGTGTTGGTTTATTTTAAACTCCATTTATCAAATGTTTATAAGACACAGTTAATTAGTCTTTTAAGTGCTAAGATATGTTTGTAGTGAGAGAAACGGGTTTTTCAGTTGATACTCGATATCAAAATATAATAGTAATTTTATTACTATGATTTCAATTTACTTACTAAATACCAAAATTTAATTGTTTGTACATTCTGTAAAAATAATTTGCATCGAAATATTCTATAAAAATCAAACAATTTTTCATTGAAAATCACTTTTTGATTATATGGTGAAGTATCAACATCTTTTGATTTACTTTTATTAATGAATTATTTTTAAATAAAAAAGAACAAAATTCTGCGAATATTAAATCGTTGAATTTATAAATTTTGAATAATTAGTGCAATCACCAATATTTTCGATTTACTGTCCATTTTAAGAATATGTTAGTGAGTATATACAGCACTTAAAATCATAAATTTGTAAAAATTAGTTATTCTTTTGCTCCATAATTTTGTTATTAATTTCAACAGAACATGGCTGTTCTTATATATTCTATCCATATATATTTACTCTATATAATAAAGTAAATTAATTTTTTATCCATCATACGTATTTTTCTAATGTTTGAAAAAACGCGCGCAAATATGGAATGATAAATAAACACATATTGTTTGTAACTCTTTTGTTTTTGTTTCTTAATCATTTTCATAGCAGGCGTTCGTAATATTCACCAGAAGATAGTATGAATGTATTAGAAGCTAATATTTCATTTTTATGATAGTATGAAATAAAAAGAAGCAAATATTTCTCATTAAAGAGTATTTTCTTCTTTTCATTTCATATCAGTTCATATTGCATATGAATTCAATGGTATTACAAGGATAAAAAAAATAATTCCTAGTTAAATTATTTTGTATGTATTGTGTTTAATGATTATAAAATAACTTGGAAATTCGGTATTCATAGAAAACATTTTTCTGGAACTTTCTATTCGTTACTAGATGACCTAATGATATGATTTAATATGTGTGTGAGAGCTAATACGTAAACACCACTTATTTTTTTTTTATTTTCTTTTGGGTTTTTTTTTATCGAAGTGTATAGATAAGAATAACAGAACATGTTTCATTTATAAATATTTAAATATTTTGTTGTTTCAACGGTCACTTTCTTTTTAGATTACGTTACAAGATTTGATTTTGTTCTATAAGAATCTGATTTATTGCTTATGAAATTATTTTTATCCATGATGTGTGAATTAATATGTTATATTATTTTAAATTAATACAATTTAGTAATAAATATAGAATTTTACGAGAAAATTATACAATATTAAAATTATTTACTTTCAAATTTTTTCCAATAAACTATTAAGAAATCAAAGTTGTAATTAGATTTTGAAGTTGAATATTTACCTGTAATATTTACGTTGATTATATATTCCAAATCAAACAGTTAAAACAAAATGTGATCTAAGACCTTGTGTTTATGGCTCTTATAAAAATCATTTATCATATGATTTATATATTTAAAATACAAATGTATAAAAATTTTGAAAAAAATTGAATCTGCAAAAATTTTATTTCCTTTAAAATGACGTATAATTCTAGTAATAAAAATATATTTTTCAAAGGAATTATGTTTTGCAAAATGAATTATGCTATTTTATATTATTTCCTTATTTTTATGAGATATATCCCATAAATTTATATGCAAAGATTGCCTTCCCTAATGTTTATTCTATTGAAAATAAATATGATCTTTGCCAAAAATGTTTGCATGGAATAGAATGGACTTCGAAGTCGTTATATTCTTTTATGTTTCTTTAAAATGGATTCTTAGTAGTCAACACGCGAAAATGTTTCTCCTATTCTATGTTTCTAGGAGTATCAGATTTTAACTTCTAAAAACTTCTGAATCTTATGATAAGCTGAAGTGTATAAGTCATATCCTAATTTAGTAACTTGAAAATTGGAGGAGTATTTTGGACCCAAGGAGCATTCTTGTTTTTTTTTTTTATTTTTTTTTTATTTTTTTTATTTTTTTTTTAAATTTAAATTTAAAGCAAGCATTGTCTCAGTTCTCCATTATACATTTCTAATAGATATCATAACATGTTAACCTCAAATATACCGACATCGTCGATGGGCTGACTAAAATAGGATCATGTCTACATCTATGTCTCACTGAGTCTTTGACTTTCGGGGAAATTTACTCCAGGATAGGGCTCTAGTCAATTTATCTTGGAAATATACAACCTTCTATTCTTGTTATTGTCACTCTGGCCTTGGAGTTGTTTTGAACTTTGACGGTGAAAGGCATGTCCAGCCAGTCTTGCCTAAGCTCAAATCTGGTCATCTTAGGACTCTAAAGTTTTCCCGGGGAAGCAAAGTCTTTACCAATTGCGCAAAGTGCATCACCGATGAAGCCAGTCCCGAGCATTTACTAAAATGTATTTGCTTTTCTCGGAGTGACCTTCTGCAATTCAAGGACTGGTATGGTCCTTTGGTAGTTGAGGGCGGAGGTAGTCAGGAACTTGATCTGATCTAGATAAGAGGATTAGAAACCAAAATAAGAAGATATACCATTATTGGACTTATACATGAGCCACGATATGTACAATCCACGATTAGTACATGAGCCACTTAAATCATTTTCGAATGGAGTATTTTAATTTCCAAAATTTCAAATTATTAATTTTTCCTTTGGATTGATAATTCGATAATTTGTTCATATTGATTGTTTTAAAAGGCTTATGAAGCTTCATTCAATTCTAACAATGTAATGAACATTTGTAATGAATAAAATAACTTGAAATACAAAAAATTCTATTAATTATGCTTTATAAATTTAGCTTAAACAAAGGATCTTGAATACATTTGTAATGAACATAATCTATTTTGTGCTCTTTTGAACACAATAACAGTATTGAAACTTTTCTACATCTGTATCCTTCATTCTCCGAAATATTTGAAAATCCAAGTTTTAATTTCAGTTCATATTAATTTGATTATTAGGTGGAACGAAATATTGTAATTATTATTATGATAAAATAGAACTTTCATGATTAAGATATTTGACTATTTTTGAGAAATGTTAAAACTGTTTAAAATAAATTTTAAATGGAAAGGGATAATTTTATTAGTCTGGTAGATTAAAAGCCGTTATTTTCAAATTATTTGAAATGCAAGATTATTTTTAACTATTCAGAATAAAGTTTATCAGTGATTTATATAAAAATGTGCATAAAACAGTTCCTAAAATTAAACTATAGAATACATTTCTATATGCGTTTTTGAATTTAACATTTTAGAAGATATTTAATGTAAGATACTCATATTGAAGAAAATAAAATGATTACCAACATCAATGCAGTAACTTTTTTCATTTTAAATGAAATTAAAAAAACAATTTAAACATTACCTTTATTTACAGATTTTGATTTGCAAGAAAATATTTGTCATATTATTGCTGTTGCAAAATCTTATTTAGGTTAGTTTGAATTAAAGAAGATATTTTATATTCAAAATGTTAAGGAGATTATAAATAAATTTAAATTCTATCTCATTCACTATTGGCTAATGTCTGTTAGAAAAACATTATTCAATGAGGACTAAGATGGAGGGATCGTTCTCAAGTTCCATTTAGTTGAAAATTGAGTCCGTTTTCCAAAGAAGCTTACAAAGGATTTGCTTTTAGATTTCTTTATTCTATGAAAAAAAAGGAGAAAAGTTCCAGAGACCTTTTTCCAAAAACTTGTAAGGATTCGATTTTCTCTTTAAAAGTTTACTTGTGAATCGGTGATGCGTGTAATTTACATTTACATACAAATACTTTACGATTTGTATGATGAATGATTTGCTATATTACGATCTAGTAAGATTAGAGATTTTCTTGACATACTTATACTTAACTTAGGTTATATTTAAAATATTTGAAAATTTTGGGGTAAGATTAAATCTATATATTCACTGTAATGCAGTTCATACTAATACTGTGTATGTAATAATGTAATACTGTATATATTAAATTTATCAAGCATTTGAATTCTGAAAGATTTTCTTCTACATATTAAATGTTTGTGTGAAAAGTGCTTATTTGGAGAAGTTATGAAGGTATATGTACATTCAGTACATGTAAAGTTATGGATGCATATATACAAATCAAATTTTAAAAAATAGAGAAGAGAATTTAAAAAACTGCTTTCTCATTTAATTATCTTAATAAATATTATGATGTCAGAGTAGTAATTTTTGCGTTTAAATTGAAAATAGTATTTTGAGCTCATAATTACGGATGATTGAATTATAGACTTTTTATTAATTTGTAATACACTACTTCATACAATGTAAGCTAGTAATATTTCTGATTCAAATTGTTTGAAAGGATGAAAAACTACAAAAAATCATCGATACATAACAAGAGCTTTGAGTATGGGTTACAATAGTGCATGCATTGCTGAAAAAAAATACTATTTTTATAAATTGTCGTTTTAGACAATTGCATTGATTCAATATGCCATGTTTTGTTTTACGTGTAAAATTTTGCTACAAATTTACAGCTTTAGCTTTATTAATCTTGTTTACAATTTTCAAAATGTTATTTTTAAAAGCTTCTAAAACATTTTTCAAGTACGAGGAAAAGCCTGTTTTCTATGATTTTCTGAAAATGATGTTCTATATAAAAGAAAAAAAAAAGGAAAAAAATAATGTTTGAATATATGTGTATCGCAACTCTAAAAGTAAATTATATTGTGGAGTAATTTTAATGATGCAGTTTTAATAGTTGATATTTGTTGATAATGGTAGTTTGTTATCACATATTTTTTGTAATTTATTTTTCTTTGCTGGCGGCTTTGCTTAGGCCAAATTTTTTTCTTTCTGTATTTCCCTTCTTTTCTACATAACTGTGACTGTAACTTTTTGTCACTCCGAATGTTCTTCGGCTTTAGCAAGAATTTCCAAATTATTCCTCGAGCATACTAAAATTTGGGTTTCGTTTCACATTTCACATTGTGTTCCTAAGCCTTTACATTTTTCAAATTTACCTTCTTTAAATTTTCAATCTTCTCTGATTAATTTAACTTTGTATATATTAAAATTGTAAAAAGAATT
>JAPDSC010026830.1:535-21794 GCA_026290005.1 Latrodectus geometricus
ATATATATATATATATATATATATAAAATAAAATTTGGGCAAAATTCTTTAATTTTGTTATAAAGCCATACCAAATTAACAAATTTAATTTCCATCTGTAAGAACATTGCTCTTCTTAAAGTAGCAAAAATTTAGAAAGAATACAAAAAATTCTTTTGTTGTATTGCTTTTTATTTTTTTTTCCAGAGTTCTAAAACATTTTTTGAATGACATACCACTATATGTAATGTAAAATAAATGATTTAGTTAATATAAGATAAAATTTATATAGCTTACTATTTTCTTGAATTATTAGTATATTTCATTATGATAATTTATTTAATAATATAAAGCTATTATAAATTACTTAATTGAGTCATTGTAAAGGCATCACATTTCATAATTTCTATTTCCATTGTCAACAAATACAAAATTTGTGTTTGTCATATAAATGCAAAATGAATAGAAATAATTATTTCTTGTTGACTGTGAGCTAAAATAAAAATTTACTGCACTTATAGAAGGGACACTTTCAAAATATAAACAAAAGTTTTACATTGAATAAAATCTTTAATAAAATATCTTGAATTATTGTATCGTGCTTTTTATACATATAACAAAAGTTTTTAAAAAAGAAATTTTTCTAAAATATGTGATATTAATTATGTTGTATGTTATTAAAATGTTAAAATAGAGAAATCAACAACAATGAATTTCAACAGTTTTTTTTCTATTATTATTCCTGTTTTTAGTCTTCTTCAAAGATCATACTTTAATCTTAAAATAAATTTAATGTTTAAAAATGCTCGAATGCACTTACAAAAAAAACTGATTATAATAAATTATTTATCCCTATTAGTGAGATTAAAATTTACAGAAAAATATGCAATTAATGACACTGCCAATATAACATGGATTTAATCTAATCACAGCGTATTTTCATATTAATTATGCATATTTACTTTGGAGAAAACTTCTGTATTCATTACATATATATGTTAAATTTGCATTTAATTACTTTTCAATGGATTCTCCTCACGAAATTTCTCTTTATCTTGTTAGAATCTTCACGCAATCACTCTATTCTTTATTTTACAAATAACAAAGTGTTGTGATTTTGAATACAGTAATTTAATTAGTGTAAGTAATTTAATTCTAATGGGATCAGTGGGGAGGGATAATTTTGATCTCTTTCTTAGGTGCAATCTTTGAAACAGATTAGGCACCGGAACTATTTCAAAAATTTGATAGTAGACGTGGTGTAAAATAAATAGGATCATGAGTTATTTTTTTTTTACTCCGGATTTTCCTTCTCCACTCCTTTATAATTCTTTATAAAAACATTTTTATGATGCTTGAAATAATGTTTTTTGCATTTAAAATGAGTTATTCAAAATTTTTATTTTGATCCAAATTTAGAAAATTATATATTAAATAACGCTCGAATTAAATATCCTGTATGCTTTCTTCTTTCTAAGTTTCTAAAAAACTGATTTTTTAAAATTGATTCTGATATAAGAAAGAATGCAATAAGTAATAGTTTTTACATTAAATAAATAAACAAATTAAACATTTACAGAAATAAAAAACCATTATGAACCAATGTTTTGTTATTAGATTTATTATTGAATCAATAATTAATATTTAATAACTTACTTAAAACTTTGATTTGTTATAGCATTACATTGATACAATCATTATTTTATAATAAAACAAAAAGTAATCCTAATTTTACTCCATTTCTGTAATAACCATTGGCATCACAATTAATGTTGCAAAATGTTTTACTCAGAAATGTTTTTAAAAAAAATTAATAGCTTTTTTAAATTCCAAAAAAGGTGCATTTTTATTATAACTAAATTTTAGTTATTTTAAAGAAAATTACGAATTTAAAAAATTCAAAACCTATAACTAATTTAGTTTTTACAATAGCAAAATTATGTAGAATGCTTAACATTTTTTAAATACAAATTTAAAGATAACTTTCAATACCAATAATACTGTATTTATTTGTAAACAACATAGATTAATAATATCATAGACTGTTACTAATACAACTAAATTAACTTATTTACTAAATACGGCTATTTAGATGAATAATATAATACACTGATATATTTTTATCGGAAAGTTTCAAAAAGAATTGTTGTGTTACTAATTTAATATAATGTCTCATAAATATAAATTTTTGAAAACATGACAATAAGTATATTGTAAATCATAAAATTGAACTTATTTTCCCTATTTCAAAACAATAAAACTATATAATTTCCTTTAATTAATTTAATATTTAATTTCGCTTTCTTAAAAAATCAGTAAAATTAAACAAATTTATTAAGACCTAAATTTATTTGTAACACCTTTTTTTAAAAATGTTTTTTCTTTGAAGTATACATGTTTCAACATAATTATTTTAATTAAATATTCAACATAAATATAAATAATCAGTGTATTTGTGTTGACTTAAGTTATTCCTTTTTTGACAGAAAACATATTATGAATACATAGTTATATGAGGTAATAAGAAATTGGTTTAAACTGCGCTATTAATCTTTAAGCACTTTTGTGTGTAAAAATTATTCTGGTGAAGTATAATGTCGTATTTAAAAAATTTAAATGTTGTAGAATGTAGGAAATATGAAAGTGAAGTTATATCATCGATACGTTTCATCAGAGATTTTATCTGGAAAAGTGAAGTTTTGTATGTATGTTCCCAGACTGTTTTCTCAATGAAACTTGGAATCCTTCATGCCGATTATATCATGGAAAGTTTCATATAGGAAATCTTTAATGAAACATATTGATTATACTCGTAATTTACATAATTCTCTTTAATAATTTATAAATATTTCTGATTTTTCAAGATAAAATTCTCAAGTCTATTGTTCCATTAAATTTTTCCACTCTGTGCAAAGTCAATTTTCTTTTAATTGAAACGTTACTAAAACTCGCATGAAAATTGTGTCACATGCATGACTGAGTAAAACGTTTTTTTTTCAACATTTATTGTATTTTAATTACTTGTGTACTTTCTTGTGATTGGTTTTTAGTGCAACTACGTATTGTGATACATTTACTTTAATTTTTAAAGTAAACACGGACCATCTTTTAGCCTTATAATTATTCAAGAGCAAATTTATTATCGTAAGGGAGAGACAAATAAACTCTTTTGAGAAAAAATTTTGACCATTCACGTACTACTTTTTTTTTGTAAAAGGCCTTTCTACTTAAATTAATCGTATGCATATGCATCAGCAAAGAAAACTGGGAAAATTAATAATAAGATCACTTTTAATTAAGTACGCTTACTTTAATGTTGCTAACGTTGTGTTTATTAATAACTCGTTAAATAAATTACTTTTTGATTATCATACATTTTCATGAACAATTTAAATATTCCCGTAATTTATTAATTAAAATCTTCTTATTTATTTAAGAGATTCTTTTATTTCAAGTGAATCTTTACGTAAGAAATAATGGATTACAGTTGTCAAAAAATCAATTTCATCTACAATATTCATTATAGTAAATGAAAAAAATGAATGGATATAAAAATATTTTTAATTTTTATTACGAAGTTATATAATGAAATTTAAACGTTAAATGTTTTCTACATTATGTGTGCATATCTTAATTTTTCATCTAGTTTTATTAACTCTTTTAAAGGTGAGAAAAATACAATAAATTTAGCTCTAAAACATTGAATCCTATATATTATAATATGTATAAGTATTAGGTAATAATACATTTTACAATAACGTTTATATGCTAGAACATAATCCCCAATAATTCGTTTTAAAAAGCTACTATGTTGGAGCTTCCAACACTTTTATTCTATACTGTGAAATATAATTTCAAAGGTATCTAAATAATTGCTTAGTATGATACAGTATCCATGATGGCTATATATTTTACTTTTAAAGGCTCTATACTATAATTTATTGCTGTTAATAGAACCGTATTTTATAAATGACCCCCTTTTTAACAGATATAAAAACGTGTAACGATAGTACATGCTGTTTATGTGTACTAGATGGTGAAAACTTGACTTCATTCATTGGGGATGAGAGTTCTTTTTTATTTGCATGGAAATTCTGTGCACATTCTAAATGCACTGATTGAATGTACTTATTTACACAATATTTGAAATCCTTTCCAGAAGCGTGATTAATCAATAAAAATCTTTGAATTCTTATACCAAGAAATTTTTTATATCACTTGTTAACTTTTGCTAGCTTCTCATCCTATCTAACTCATACAATGCACATCAAATAGTCCTTTTTAAGTCATTTTGTGATCTATTTCCGATAGCTCAGATTAAATCCTGAACGAGAAATGGAAATAAATGCAACAGTTTGATTTGGATACTTGATCAAAAATAACTAGTTCCTTTCGTGCTGTACCGATTATTAAATTGTCCTCTATACTATATGTACCCTCTATACTTTGATGTAGCATTCTTATACCTGGACTTCATGAGTATGCTAATATTATTAAAGGGTTTATATTGCTCTAAAAAAGTGTTTTCTTAAAATAAAACACATGGAATGACATTAAAATTTCGTATATAATTCCCACGAATGTTTTATAATGAAAAAATAAAAATTTCCATAACTTTATACGGAAAGAAATTGTTAATAAAGTATCTATAGAGTTTTATAGTTCTAATAGTAATCACAGCTTAATTTCAATTCTTTTAAGTTAAGAAAACAATATGTGTAAACATTCACTGATTAAAACATTGTATTTTGCTCAAACATTACTGCAATATTTCAGTTATACATAAGAAATTTAAAAACGACTAGTGAGTATACATGAATGGAATCAACTTGCAAGCTCAAGATTTATTTACAATATTAAGAGATTTACTAGATAAAAAACCTTATATTTTACCTTTTTGTCTACACCTAATTCCTAAGAGTTTAAAAGTCAGCACCACTTACACAGCATATCAAAGTAAAAACAGGAAAAATTTGTAATCTTTGGCACTTGCATATTTAACGTGACTTGTTTTCGCAAAGAGATAAAAACATACTTTTGTTACTTGCTTATCTACTAACAGTGGAGTTTTGTATGCAAATTTAAACACATTATATTTTATGTTTTGTTTTTTTATATAGATACCATTTCTTAGTTCAAGCCATTCATTTTAGTCTGTTCTTTATCATATCAATAAAGTAATTTTTTCTCCTTCAGATACATGTAAAAAATAAATAAACATAATATTTTTATACAAATTTTATATTTTTTAGCTCAATCAGAACATTTGTATGACATAAAAAAATATATTTGAAAAATTAAGTGCTGACAATTGTTATTAATATTGGTTTGCTGATCCAAACAATGTCAAATTTTATCTGATTATTATGAAATTTTCAAAACAACGCTACGTTTTGTTCCTTTGTGTTTACAAGCAATTAGAAAACAATTTTAAGTTAAAATAAAAAGATATTGGTTCTAGCATAAGTTTTCAATAAAATATTTTGCAAAACTTAATTCTTTATAAATCTGCATAAGAATTCTTTATAATTCTATTTTCTCACAATTAAAAGAGCTCTTTTATTCAATAGTTTTTATTTTTATATTAAAACCAATATTGTATAATATAAAAAATATTCTTAGAGTATTCCTACTGACACATTATATAATAAAAACACAATGAAAAAAACTTTAACATTTTTAAGTCATTGTGAAAATGTAATTGTTTTCATAAAATGAAAAATGTATATTGTTTTCCGTTTCCAGAATATTTTAAAAAATAAAAGTGAATTAATTGTTTTATTTTTAATAACTGCATTAAGATTCTAAACTTGTAAATAATTTAAAATGGTAAACAATTTTGGTGGAAATAAGAACATTATAAACAAATCGCTATTAAGATAGTAAATTTTAACGGATGCCATTTAAGAAGAATTGACAAATTTTTCGTTAATTTTAATTCTATTACAAACTGCTTAGAAAATCGTTTACAGAACTAAAAAACTATTCAGGTATTCTTTGTAATTCAACAACAAAATTTGAATGACAAAAGTTAAAGAAAGAAAATCTTTATTAAATGCATTTAAAACGGAATTTTTCAAATGAAATAATTTGCTCGAATTTCTCAACTAATGCAACAATTTCAAATAAACTTACTTTTAATTTAACCAATTTTAGCTATTTAATTTCAAATACCTTATCAAAGCTTTCTTTTTTGTGCAATTTTATATAAATTAAACAAAACATTAAAATTTTTTTTAAAATTTAAATGTATCTAATATAAATCAAGTCTAAGATGGAAGAAAATTAAAATAATTTGTAATACAATTTATTTTTTATACAAATTTTCTTTATTATCATTTTTTAATAATTTTCCTTATTATCATTATCATTCATACATTTTATTTTAATGGAGATCACAATATTTAGAAATACGAGTTTTGAAAATATTGTTAAGAATGAACATTAAAAAACACATTGTTCAAATATTTTTTTTTTAATTTGAGCTAGAATTTTGATACAATAAATTTTTAAATACATTACATAGATTAATGTCTATTTATGAGCTCTTTTGAGCTCGACTGAAAAAATTTTAATTTTTATCTTTTATGGAAAACTTCAAAATAATAACTATTGTATGTGAATCTAAAACATTTAATGATAAAAATATAAGAGGAAAAATATTTAAGTTCATGTATATATACGCTGTAAAATATTTAGAACTATTTAACAGGAAACTAAGTAAAAGAACTTAGGTAAAATTTAAAACTAATGATTTAAAAAAAAAACAACCAGTTGAATTTATTTTATAAAAATGAAATTGACAAAGTAGTCAAAATAGAGAAAAGTAATTTAAGATTGATTAATTAAAATTCAATGTAAACTAACAACAATAGATCAATAATTTACTTATTTGGTTAACGTGTGTTAATTAATTTTGAAATTTTACTACATTGTTTTAAGTTTAATGATTCTTCTAATAACTGAATATCCTTAAGCAAATAATTTTCACTGTTTTCTAACATATGTATCTTAAACTTACAATTAAATGAAATATTTTACACGTCTATAGACCTTTAAAATATTAAGAAAATAACAGCTCAATTGCCATTTATGTTATTTCCGTTATGAAGTTAATCCATATTCCAATATTTTGATCATAAATGTGTATCTATAATCATCAGTGACATTGGCCTAAATATCACAGAAACATCTATGATGTTAATATGTCATTTCAAGTTAGTTTCCCAAATTTAGTCCATAGTTTGGAAATAACACTTCTGGGCATTTCAATTGTTTCAGCTACAGCCGATTTCTATTTCGCTATCTTGTAAACATTCAACAATTCCTGAGGTCCTTTATCTAAATAACAGTCTTGAATTCCCTTTTACGAAAACATTGTAAATACAGTTTCGATAATTCATTTTATATACAATTTTATAACTTTTCCATGCTAAAAGAATAACCTAGTTTTCATATCCAAATTTACATTTTCATATGATAAAATTTCGAATATTTAAAGTTAAAATTAATATCTATTGTTATTTTATTTTGATAACAAATTATTCGAAAATATTTGTTTCCTTCAAAATTTGTAACTAATTCATTTTAATTTAAATAAAAATATAAGGAAAGGCTGAAGTATTGTTACATTTTATGTCAAATTTTAAAATTATATAATCAATAAATTGTAAAGAATAAAACTGCATTTTATATATTTTTAAAGGAATTTATTTTTTCATAATGGGTTAGATTTATAATAATTAAAGTTGTTAAGCAATACACAAAAATGAGTTCTCTATTTCTAAAATTTTTTTTTCAAATTAGAATTGAATTAAATAAATATTATGTATATTGTTGCAGTAAATTTTATACTATTAATTAAGCAAAGATATTCTAATAGCAATTATTGTCCTCAATCAGTAGGAAGTTCTTAAAGTAGCAAATATCTTATTTAATACCTTCAGGTCCCCAAGGAAATGAAGAAAAAATTTTTCATTTTGTTTACTATATAAGCGCCTCATTAAGTATTAAAGATGGAGAATATCCTACCATTGTCAATAATTATGTTTCTGAAATTAAAACATGGCGCTTTTAATATATAAAAAATGATCTATAATACTTCATTAAGAATTTTTACACATAAATTAACTCAGTTAAGTATCAAATTTATAAGTTGATTGATAAAACTTTATCGGGAAAAAGGGCTTTCATTCAGGCGTTTTTTATTAAATTATAAAATATTTTTAATAATGTTTATTTTCAATATGTTATCAATTGCCATTTATGTAAATTTGTAAGTTGTCCTATGAAAATATAAAGAATTATTCATTTTCAGAAACGTAATTATTTTTTTTTCATTGTGAATTAATAAAAAAATAAAATTCTGCTTGTTATTTTATTGTCATTAACTAGAATTTACCAGATAATTAAGTGTAAGGTATGTTCAATCTAATAATTATATTTCTTTTAATTAACTATTATGGTGAAATGTTTTTATAGCTAAAATTTATTTGTAAATAAATTATTGTGAATTTCATTCCAAATTTTTTAAATACTCAATCAAAAAGGTTCCTCAGAATGTAATTAAGCAAAATAATGCAATGTAGATCCCAATGTATATTTTTGTTTAATTGTAAATATAATCAATTAACTAATCATTCACTTTTTTTAAGGAAAATGTTACCTACGATCAATGTAATGCATCTACGATCAATAGTAGAATCAGTTCGGAACAAAACCATCTTTTTTATATGCGTAGAATAATTTCATAATAAATACAAATATTTAAATTTGTTTTATAAATGAAATTTAATCATTTTATTTAGATGCTCTTTATAAAAATATTCTTTGTATTCTATTTATATTTAAAGAAATACCCATTCTTGAATTCATATAGCATAAATGAGTAAATATATAAAAGTGACTAAAAACTATAGCTACGTTTTCTGTACAGAAAATATAATTAGTTTGCAGTCACTTTTACATATATTTTTCCTTTTAAGTACTAACTCTAATACTAATGTTTTATAGATTTAAATATGCATATTTATTACATTTATATCTGGTTAGAATAATGAAGTGTAGTGAAAAATATCGATATTTCTCAGTTGCATTGAAATTATCTTTATTCATTGAGCTAATTTAATGTTCAATAATATTAATAATGTCCATGTTTAATAATATAGAATAAAGTGGCTTAGATGATGTGGTTTTTAAAAGGAAAGAGTTTATTTTATAGATTGTTTTATAATATGATACAATAATTTTATATGAATATTATATGAATTTATAATTTATTACAATATAATATTCATATAATATGAATTTAAGTTATATGAATCATAAGTTATTTATCGATAAAGTTTTTATTCAAGAAATTAATTATATAAAATTAATCCTTATAAATGTTGATAAAATGTATTTTTTTTCTCAATACAGCTAATACCATGTTTTTTCAAATAATGTCGACTTATTGTGAGTCTTTAATAAATTGATAACATTTTTATTCATAAATTTAACTAAGATATTATCCTCATTACTAAGTATGTAATCTCTTTAGTTAAATCATTTTGAATTCAAAAGTTGTTCAAAAATTTTGAGAGTACTAGGCTTAAAGGAAATATTTCATTAAATCTGAATCAAAGGAACAGTAATGACAGCATAGATATTAAAGGAAACTTCAAAATTTATAAATTTATGGTAAGCTCTAGAGCTTTCAAACTTAAATTTGAATTGTTCATTGATTTTGTTTATTTATTTAATGTAGTATTCTATAGCCTTACAAAAATTCTGCTTAGAATATTCTTACAAAAATATATGCTTACAAAAATTCGAACTTCATTTTCATTTGTAATAATCATTTGGTAATGCATGATTTAAGCTTTAATTTTAGACATTTTCTTAAGACTATTGTACTTTATGTATCTAAAGCAAAACTATATTGTTCCAAAAATATAGTATGCATTTTTGGAACAATGCAATATCGTATTATCCAAAAATATGTGTTGCAATTTAACACGATTTTTTTATTTTTTAGTAAACTTTAAAATAGTTAAAAAATTTAGATTAATGCAAGCACATTTAAAATAAATCTGCTTTTTGGAATCTTTGATAACTAATTTTTTATAATGAATTACTACATTATTACAAAAAGTAAATTACTCATAGATTTTATAGGATAGAAAAATGAAATCATTAACAAATCTAATAACATCTATCAAAATATTATCATTTCAAAATTTATTATAAATGAGTTAATAAATTGTCTGATTTTTAATAAAAATAAAGTATTAAGAAAAATTAATTTAAATTATTTCCCATAAAATGTTTAAATGCTCTGATGTCATTTTTCAAAAATATTTTTAAATAAATAAAGATGAGCAATTTAAATCATTAAAATACATTTTTAAAAATTCTGCAGCGTTTATTGAAATAAGGTTTCTTATAATGTAAATCAAGCATTAAGAGTTGATGGTTTTAATATTTACTTTTGAATGGGGAGAATATTTTTAAATTAAAGTTTATATTTTTGCGTGGGATGAAAGTAAAATACTAACAATAAAAGTGGATTTTATCAACTTTTAAAAAGATATTCGTGATAGTAATTTTTTTAAGTGTTGAATTAATATTCCATACAGAAGATTGAAATTTCTTTTAAATTTAATACATAAATTTTTTTTATCAAACTTTGGAACGCATTCATTTTTATTAAACATAATTCTCAACAAAAATTTATTTCAAAAACAATCTATAAAGTGTGAATGAACGATTTAATCTAGATTTATAATCATTATACTCCAATAAAAATGAAATATCAGGGCTCTTTTTTCATTTGTTTTCCAAAGTCTTTTTGACATATTTAAATTATAAAGGAAAAAGAAATTGTCTTCCTTTAAATAGAACTAAAGTTACAAATGCTTAAGAATTTCATTTGATTTTTTTAATTTCTACAATAAAATAAGAATTTCATGTATTTGAAATAGGAATTTAAAGGCTATTACCTTTATTTAACTTCTGCAGTTGCTTTCATTCAATTCTTCTTACCTTGCAATCTTAACAGAATGCAACATTGAAATTCCTCACATTAGATAATTTATATCTGAGTCCTTGAAATTTGTGTTAAACTAAATCATTGATGAATCAATGGGAAGAAAAATAACTGAGATTATCGAGACTTTTGAAGTGAATATTAATATTTTAGGCCAATAGTTTTTTCAATCAAATCTTATAGTTTTAAAAAATTTAGTTATTAAAAATTTAAAATAACAAAAGACAAAATAAGCAAATTGTTCAATTTAAATATATTTATGGACTTAAAAATTGAGTTATGAACAAAATTTTAGATTTGATGATGTTGGTTCATTTAAGGGTTGTGTTTGTTTGTTGCTTAAGAGTAATTTTTTGTGCATAAAGGATTATTAGAACGGGGCCTACAGTTTATTTCAAACCACTAGAAACATTCTTACATAAGATGACACTTGAACCCATAAATTATTTAACTGAAAGCTAGGGCGCTAAAAATTCAGCTTCCAGCTTGGCCACAGTATTCTTAAATCATTTTCAAATTTATTTAATCATGAGCGTACACAATATTAGTCATATAAGTAATAGTATTAAAACGGCATTTTTAATAATTAATTGTTTTTTATTGTTACAATAAATATGGAATAAACAATCAGAGAACAATTAAGTCATAAAAATGTAGTTGTTGCATTTGTAGTTAACACAATGTGTACTTAAATTATACTGATTACTTCTTTTCAAAAATATTATTTGCGAGACTAATAAGGTCATTATGTGAAGTTTTGAATTATAAGAATTAACTTTAATTTCTAATCTCTACCATAAATATTGACAAAATAGTTCTCATTAATTTTCGAATATAACCAAATATGCTGTTATCTGTCTAGTAAGGAACAGTTTAGTGTAGGGTATCGTCTATTATATGCCAAGTTGACTTAGAAAATTTAAATTGTGTGTTTATTCAGTCAATGGTAACTGTATGAGGGTTTTGTGCTTGTAAAACGATTCAATACAATTAATATTTAAAGGCATCTTATGCCACAACTGCTTAAATTTTTGGCTTGTATGTCATTGCATATAATCTGAGTCCTTAAATATGTCTCTATGTGATTACCCTCTCCTTATGTTATTAGTCCATAGTGACATAAAAAACTTTTATAGTATTTAAGATCTAACTTCAACCAAAAAATGTCAATTAATTTTCTTAGACTTATGAAATGGTTTTCAGGATTTGTAAAGGAAAATATACTGGGCTAAAATTTATATTCAATAAATCCATTTTATTTTATTTGTTGAAGCAACTTGATGTAATTCATATTAATATTCAGGACATATTATTTGATGAAACATTCACTGTATGTAGACTTCTTTGTAAAAAAAATGCCTTTTGATGTAAGTGTTATTGGCTTCAATTTGTAAGAAACATTTGTAAGCTTCTTCTCAGAATCTATGGATTCTGAAGAATTTATTTTAGTTTTCTATCTCAGAATTCATACATTGTGATTAAAAATTTTACAGATAAGTAGAGAAGTTCTTTAAATGTATCTTTGATTATCATTACCGAAATATCTATCTCTTTAGCTAAGTAAGGTAAATTATACATAAATTTATTAATAAATACCATGATTCTTGTGTTCATGTGTCATGTATTGTTCTTGCTATATTGTCGACCATATTTTAACTAATTTAAGCTTTATTTATGTATGAATCAAGAGAATAAAATGTTTAATATTCTAGTATGTTTTACAATTTTAACATTTGCAAATGTGCTACGAGGGAGGGGGATTATATAATTTTTAATCAAAATCGAAACTATTACATTTTTGATAAATTTTCATGGTATTCAACTATTAAAATTAATAACGATATTTTGCTAATTTGAAAACAATTGATCAGAATTGTGTGAAATTTGAAAAAAAAAAATTCAAAAAATTAATTTACCTGTGTATTTAAATTAAAGGCTCCTAAATTTTATCACATTTATTTTTTTATTATTTCTCATTTAAGAAAACTTTCAATATCTCAAAAGCATTTTTATCAATTATTTCCACTTAAGAATTCGCATTGTTTATAACCCGTGAGATTTAACTTTATTTATAACTCCAAAATTACAGTTGATTATATTATTATTTAAATTAAAATTCACTTCTCTAAATTGTATGTGAAAAATATAAATAATATTCTGAAAAATAGTTTTACATTTATATATTTACATTTTATTATTATTATTATTATATATTATATTTATATTTTTGAAAGTGTCTATTTTACATTCAGTTATAAATATCATAAACACGTAAAAACATATAAATTTTCTTTATATAAAGTTCGGGAAAATTTTGAAGCTGTCTGTGTTGTAATATTTTCCCTTTTCTCAAACAAAGCGACGCCATCACTTCCGTTAAAAGTGTCAACAAAGCAAACACTTTTGTGAAATATTCGGTTCTCAATAACCACTCAAAAATCTAAGAATGACTCAAGGGCATTTTTATCGTGTTTATATTTTGAAAACTCAACAACTAAGATAATAACAAAAATAATTGATTTAGAATAAAACGCCTTTTTGAAATTTAGTAAGAATATGCGTTATCGATAGGAATATGGCTGCTTTTTCGTTTTTTTCTTTAAAATATGATCTTAATTTAGTAGATTATCACAGAAGTTCAAAGACATAATTAAGTTCTAAAAAGCTTGTTTTCTTTTGGTTTTTAATGAAAAAATTCCATTATTTAATTTTTAATTCATAAAATAATTAATCTTTATCTTATTGTACTTGTATAGTACAAATTAAATAATATCAAAAATTATTGAAAATGTAAAATAAATTGCTTAATACAATTTTTTTGGAACACAATGTTAATAAAACACCAACTATTTAAAATTTGAGAGAGAATTCAATTTAAATAAAAATTTCAACTGTACTTATAACCTGCATTTCTTAGAAAATGTGTTAGGAATATATTTACAATATGTTTTGCAATAAAGCAAAGGAGATAATCATTAATATAAGCATTTATGAGGAAATTGAATCATCTAAGAAATTAAAATTTTTTAATAATTTAATTTTATTATGGTCTTTTAGCAATGTGAGGAACATCATTATGAACGTAATAACTATCTAATGCTCAGACATGTTAAAATATGTTCAAGGAAAAATATTTAAAATTGACAAGACTTTTAAATTTTTATATCATTTTAGTTTAAAATATATAACCTATGTATTTCTTCATTAATATACACACATGTTTGCACGTACATAAGCACTGAATATTTTACAGAACATATGATTTTTTACTAAAAACATATATCTTTTTATATTCAACATAGATCCGGCCAATGTTTGAGTGGTTAGCGTTTCGGACTCTTGGGCTGTTGGTCCCGGGTTCGAATCCCAGTTTGGGCATGGAATTTTTTCCTTTCACTCTTTCTTTATGTATCTTTGTCCTTTCTTCTTCTGAGATGACGGATGAATGTGGCCCGCCCTGTTAACGGGCTTGTGGTGGTGTGACGTGGGCAATGCTACTCGTTTCTCCGTAACTTGGTTTGCAGGTGCCCACCGGGTAACACTTAAATGAGTTGCATATTCCAGCCTTGTTGTGGGTGACGGGTCCATTCACCCAGTGTGCCCCACCATTATGAAAAAAACATTTAACATCGAGCATCTATAAAATATGTAACAAAAAAAGAAAAATTATCATTTTGCAAAAACTTCCTTTCTAGCATGGGATATAATTCGTATGCTTAAAAATTGTTAATTCATATTTCTTGTATTAAAGTTTTGCATATAAATCATAATGATTCACTGTTTCTTGATTAGTTTATGAAAATTTAAGCAAAATGGTATTTAATGAGTACAGGATTATTTGTCATAACTCATCAATTGCAACTTCTCAAGCAGATTATTTGGATGACAAAAATCTTCATTTTATGTCTGCAGAATTCCCTTTAAAATATAAAGAACCTTAAATATAAAGCAAATTAATTAAGCCTGATTATTTTTTTATTTCACTGATTCTATTATTCTATTATCACTTTTAAACTATTATTATAATCACTATTATATTACTATTCCCATATTACCAACTGCTAATCTAGGCTAACTTTTTGTGCAATATATAGTACAAATATTTCTGTGCCATATAATGTCCTAAATTTTAATATAATAAGATTCAGAAGCAGCTTCTTTTGAGAACAAACTAAGAGAGTATCTTGCGTACACATAATCTTGACGGTACAGGCAAAAGAAATCATGACGTTGAACAGGAAGGATTGGCATAAATTTATTTTATTCAATGCCATTTTCCGAAGAGACCCAATTTCATTTAGAGCTTATCATTCTCAATAAGGAAGCATTCAAAATAAATCTTTGTATAATTTAGGAAAATCACATTATTGATATAAAAGCAATGTTGACATAAAGAGAAAATAATCTAGCTATGAATGGCTCACAGACATTCAATTAAAAAGGTTGTATTGATGTTAATAAAAATATGTAAATGACACATTTAGAACTCCATTAACTCCAGTTTCTCTTGTTTTCATTGAAACCATACCATTGGTATTTCCTATTTTTAATGCCAAATAATGTTAAACGTCATATTTATACGTTTAAGGAATATCTGCTTAAAGGGAAAATACTTGCTATGCAAGGAGATATCAACATGATATTTATTATCTAAACTTAATACTACATATTTGGAACTTCAAATGAATCATGCGTTTTATCTTAAGAAACATTTCTTTACTATGAAGATTTTGAAAATCACATTTACTAACTTCTCAATAAATGATAAAAACTTTTTTGAAGATATGAGGGCTATATTTAGATAGATAGTTTAAAAGAGTTTTTATAAATACAGAAGCAAAATTTAAATTTTGCTTAAAACATATGTTGGGAATAAATGTAATATAATACATGTTGACATATAACTTAAACAGTCATATTTTTAAAAACAATTGTGTAGTAGAATTATACTTTGATTATTCTGCAAATAATCAATTTATAATTCCACCCGATTATTCTGTGAATGATAAAAGTATTTTAAATTATAGAATACAGCACATTTACCGACTAAGTACTTGGAATAACTTCGAATGATAAATTAAAATTAAAAAATAAATTGAACATGGACTTGTAAATAATATGTTGAAGCAAAATTATGTTTTTTTATTAAAAATTTAATATACATTTTTTGTAAAGTAACAAATAATATGTTGCAGAAAAAAATATACATAGAAAAAGCAAAAAATGAATGCATTTGAAATTCACTTAAATATTATTTATTAAAAACGCATTTATTTGTTGATGAATACATGTTTCGAAGATATCGTTAATTTATATTTATTATATAAACTTAATAAATTATATAATGTTAATATATTTTGTAATTTATTTTCAAAACATTAAGTTAAAATAAAATTAAAAAATACTTGAAATCTATTTTTATCTTAAATTGTATGGGGTGTAATGCTATATGTAAAAATATATTTATGGATAAAATTTTATTTCCCTTATGAGAATTCATAAAGCTGTATTATTTCTTTATTTAATTCAAAATTATAGTTGAAATAAATACATTAAGTGAGGTTCGTAGATTTGTCAATGAATATATAAAGTAACATGTAATGATACTGTCATGATATCAGCGTTAAGGGTATTCTACATGTTATTCAAAAATATAGTATAAGGAATGTTAATTATGTATTTTTATCAATGAATGTAAAAAATCATTAATTAAGAATAACATCAATGTTTTAAAAATTATATAACATTTGATAAATATATTTCTATACTAAAATAAATGCTGAAAATGAAAAATAAAAAAAAAATATGACTTAACATTTGTCGATTAATTTTAATGTTCATCATTAGTTTTAAAAACTTTTGCTATTTATTTAAGCATAATTAGTTTTATTATATAAATTATAACCAGTTTTAAAATCAAAATAAATACATTATGAATTGAAAATTACATTCTTTAAAAATTATTTTAAAAAACTAAATCTTTAAATCAGTTAAAAACCAATAAAATTTTTAAAAAATAAGAAAATATGAAACAAAAATATTTTCAAGGGAAAAAAACTTTTAATTAGATTTTGCCAATAAAACAAAATTTATACAAGAATGTAATAATAATTAATAAAATGTGATTAATAAGTATATAATAAATGGTCTTAATATAGATATGAGAAGGTGATTACCTATAACGTATGAAATACAGGAAATTAAAAAACAAGCTCAAGTATTTTTCTTTTCTATATTTTACCTGATACTCAGTTTTAAAAGCAAATAATAAAAATTTTTGGAAATAAAACATTAAACGCATATACAACAAAGTAAATTACATGTTTTTTTCAGGATTCAGTGCTGTTAAAATGTTAAGCCAACCTCGCATACAGTGATAAATACTTAACTTTTTTTATACCTCTGATTTTAATATTTAACAACCCTTGTGCACGTTTGATAAAAGGGATATTTACAATAAAAAAGTAATTTAAAAAATTTTTAATACTTGATGAGATGATACACAACACATCTTTCATATCTTTCCTACATCATGTTTTAATACAGTAGAGATAAAGAGGCTTATTTTCTACAACAATAAAAAGAAATCTTTTTTTATTTAATGCATAATTTTTCACTTTTATGAAAGATACCCGTGATTTAAGCAACCAGTTACATTAACATGTTACGATCCCAATCTTAAAATCTGTCTGTATGATAATGGGGGTACAATTTTATTGAAGTATATAAAATGTAAAATTCATGACTGGATTATGATGGCATAAAATATTGTACAACTTTTCTGGTTATCTTGATACAATTTCATGATATACTAATGCATTACATAAGCATACGTTTAGTTAGAAGTAGATTTTTATTTTACAGCATTAACTTTATTATGTATAAAAGGATTTCTTTTCCTTAAATTAAGATAATTTTTCATAAATAAAGGGAAATAGAATTTATAAAATTTCGATTATTCAATGTGCAAAATAAAATTATAATTCTTTTGTTAAGTGTAATCATTTTAATAATTTATTATGTGATCATAATAATTCTATGTATACTAATGGCTTATATTAATATATTGCTAGAAAAAATTATTAAGGAAAAGAATTAAAATCAAGTGTAAAATAATATTGGAAATGGCCAAAAAATATGTTAAATTTACAATATGTATATTATAAATACAATAATAAATAATTTTCTATTACATTTCTACACTGTGATTGTTTAAAGAAAAATATTTCTAACATAAATTGTATTTTAATGATTTCAAAATGAACGATACACTTTTGAAAGTTTCACCATTTACTCACTAAGTGAAAGATGTTACCATTTTGAGCATTTGAATTTTACATTTTATAAAAGCTTAACTTAAAACAAAATGAATAAAGCAGCTGCTGAATAAGATTTTACTACAGGGTTTCTTATCTGGAATCAATAACTCTTACGAATTCTAAATGTTAAAAAAATTCTTAAAAGGAAATTTTTAATGAAGCTATTATTTTTTATTATACAATGTGATTGAAACATTTAAATTACACTGCTCAAAACAATTAAAGGATATTGCGGTTTTAGGTGGATCTTGTGGCTGGGAAACATTTTAGTTGATTGATACATGGTGTCAGACGTAGTAGGTTATATGAGAATAAATTACACTTGTTTGGCAGAAAAAAAATGTATTTTTTTGCGTATTTGTGTACCAAAGGAAAAAAAAAACACAATTTGTACATATGAGAAAAAAGAATAAGAAAAGGTGTTTTCTTCAAAGGAAATCGTTTTCAGTTATGGGTATGGTTTCCACTGACGAACAGCAACGTTGAACACCTTTGAGGCATGGTGTCAATGAGGCTATTAATCACGAGTTGGGGTATTCTGCCCCACTCTTCCAGAAGAGCTCTTTCCATTTCTTAGAGAGTTTGTGGGAGTGGTCGGTGGCCAGCAACTCGTCTTCCTAGAGCGTCCCAAACGTGCTCTATTGGATTCATTTCAGGATAACACTCTGGCCACTCCATTCGTACTATTCCTTCCTCGAAAAGGAAATCCTCCACCAGGTTAGCACGATGTAGCCTGCAGTTATCGTTCATTAAAAGGAAGTCAAGTAAAAGAAGTGCTGCAGCGTAAGGGACTACAATAGGTCTGAGGATCTCATCCCTATATCGGCCACCTGTCAGAAGTCCATCTAGAATGATATAGAGGTCTGTGCGCCCGTCAAGGGAGATACTACTATACACCAACACTTCTCCACGGCCAAATCTGACACTTTAATGCACGAATGCAGAAATATCCCTACTGTCACCGTCCCTCCAGATGAAAGTATGTCTATTATCAGGATGAACAGAAAAATGGGACTGGTCAGAAAAAAGAACATTGCTCCATTAATTTCTCCTCCGGTTCACATGCTCTGTTGCCCCTCCCTGTGGTCACGACGATACCTTGATGTTAGTTTAACGCATACTATCGGTCGGCGAGCATACAGACCTACACCATGGAACCGGTTTCGGACAGTCTGTGTTGAAAACGTGGTGTCAGTAGCCGAGCGTAGGTGTTGTTGGATAAGAGAAGCGTTCATATTTTGGTGTCTCCGAGCCATTAACACTAAATAACGATCTTCATAGGGCGTTGTTGCCCATCTAAGACCTTGCTCAGATCTTTGGCCTGCACTTCCAGTCTCCAAAAAACGGTTCCAGATCCCAAAAACCACACTCTGTGACACTCCAATGACTTGCCCTACTTCGGCTTGAGTTTGGCCCCCTTCTAACCTACAAACAACTCTCCAAGCTTGTTAATCGGTTAAATGACTTCGCTAAAACATTATACTAATCGAAATAAAGCAGTCGCTGAATACCGATCATCCTTGTCTTCATTCTCTTTTATTTAGTTGAAAGTCAAATTTCATTCTCTTCTTTCATTTTCGGCAAAAAATTTCGCTTATGAGTTTATTTTATATAATACTTACAATATCCTTTAATTATTTTGAGCAGTGTATTATATGTTAATAAAAGGTAAAAATTTTACAAAAGCACGAAAAAAATTTTTGCTTTTTTTTAAAAAGTATTTATTTAAGCGTTTTATCTTTATGATCTGTATTTTAATATTTTAATATTGCTTATTTGCCAAAGTTTTGAAGGAATTAGAATTGAGAAGACAATACCATGGTTTCAGGCTAGTTTAAAATAAAAGATATGATTAGATTCCAAATTCGATTACATTGCTTATGCATTTTTAAGCCATAATTAAAGCTGATTTAAATTCCCTGAAAGGGAATAAGTTAATTGATTTAAATGATGCTGCGTTACTCTCCGGTCCTTTTCTTGCTTCAAGATAAAATAATTTCTTTCTTTCAAGATTATTATCTTTACAATTTCTTTCAAAGGAAGTATTCTCTTATTTTCTTCAAATATCATTATTTGTACTAAGTTAATTGTAATATATGAAAAAAATTAGAAGGTCTTGCATTTTCTCAGTATATTTCTCAAAATTAAATAAACTATACTTTTTGATTCAATTGAGTTTTATAATATATTTAGATTAATTCAATAGAAAATATTTTTACAATGTAACGTTATATTTTGCAAATGTAACTGAATCATTTATTTAGTTCTAAAATCAATTAAAACTTGATTATTTTATAATGTAGACAAGCTAACGGATTTCATATAAACGCACTTTCCTTTAGATTTTAAAATTTTTTATAGGAATTTGTTTAAATAATGTAATTATGAAAGTAAAAACATTTAAAACAATAGTGATGTAAAAACCTTGCATATTGCCTTTCATAATTTATGCATCACTTTTTCACTGAACTCATAATATCAATATTTTGAAAATAAATATATAAAATTTGATTGTTATCTTTTATCTCTTAAAAGTGACGCCGTTTTGTTATACATTTCTGCATTCTTACTTTTGGACTTATTTTTATTTAAATTTATATTTACATTTTTAAAATCTTATTTTAGTTCATATTTATTTTCATTCTATATTTTAAGAGCATGAAAAAAGGTTATAAAAGGAAATTTCACTTACTATTTTATAAACAATAAACTTTTTTCTCTTGATACATTATAAATTATTTAAATGATGCAGAGCATTTACTAAGATAAAAGTAGTATATAAACAAGAAAAATAATATTGCGAATAAATATTGCAAGGTATAATCAAAAGATTTTCCTTTTTCTCAAAAGTTCTTCTCTTTTGATGTTGTATTTGAATTTAAGTTGATAATTCCAATATATATATATATATATATATATTTATATATTCAAC
>JAPDSC010026830.1:21894-58037 GCA_026290005.1 Latrodectus geometricus
ATTCGTATAGTTTAAATTATTTTATCTTGTAATTTAATTATTTTAATAACAAAATAAACTATTTATAAAATTCCTTTAGCTATGTGTTGTTGTTGCTGATTCTCCTGGTGCAGGAAAGCCCACACCAGCTACAGAAGATCTGACATAGGGTAGTATGCAGCTTCATTGTTGGAGATTAACCACAAGGGCAGAAGACTGACTTGACCTCTGAACACACATGACATAGGTATCCGCTTACTGGGTAGGCAACCATTCATGCAATGAAACGACAAAGACAGGATAGAGAGAGAGAAATTAAATCCATGCTCGAACCGGGATGCGAACCCAAACCTCCCTATCCGCAGTCAGGCATGCTAACCACTAGACAGAGTAGGCGGCCATTTAGCTATGTGAGCCTATCATATGTTTAAACTCTAAATTTTGTATTTTGAAGTTTGTAAATCATAAAACTTAAGTTATGACAAAAAAAAATTTCTATTGCTAAAAAACAAAACGCTTAACAATTTTTTTTCAGTTAAAAATATACTGTGTTAAATAATTGTTTTTAATAGAAGTACATGGATCTTTAAAATATATAAAAATAATTATAGATAACCAAATAATCATGTCTGATTTTTTACACAAAATGTTATTTGAATGTATCTTGTTTTATTTTAAAGGTACCATTAAAAGATATTATTCCGATAACTTTAAAATGAAACGTTTGGGTATATATATATACCCAAAAAACACAAATAATTAGATTGAAATTTGAAAAAAATTCTTTTAGATTCTTGTTTACTACACAAGATTGTTTTCAAACTACGTTTATGTCTAGAAAACTTCGAATTAATTTTGTACTAATTGATTCTTGTATAAAACTATAATTAAATCAAACTAAGTAAGATAGTTTGCTTCCCTTTTTAGTGTCACTTTTTGGTATCTAAGGCTGATTCAATCTGAAAAATTGTAGAATAAAGTGAATTCGGAATCTCTTTAGTACACGATAAATACGTCCGTTAATAGGATTATAAGTCATTTCTCCATCTATGGTAAAGGAAAAATACTTTTCCTTTTCAATCAAACTGGAAGATTAATGATGTTTCCTCTTTATTTACAAAATTTACCATTTGTAGAATAATAATTGGAACATCAAAGTTTATTATTAGATACGAAAATAATGGTTGAAAAAATAAAAAATTATTACTTTAAAGCATTGATTTTATGTTAATAAAATATGTAATAAATCTGGCAAAAATAAAAAAAAATGAAGAAACAAGTAAATTTATAAAAGAAAACGAATATCTATGTATTAATATATGAGGGTTACTCTGAAATTTTTGAGATAAGCGATGACGAGAATTTACAAAATAAAAATAACGGTTTAATTTTAAAATACAAAGTATTTTAACTCAGAGGGCGATTTTTTACTGACTTACTTCAACTTGTTTAGTGTAGAATAAATTTTAAACGCAAGAGAAAATGGAGTTGATGCGAGAACATTTTTGCGCTATTATTTTCTACGATTTTAAAGCTGAATTAAATCAAGAAGAATGCGCTCAACGGTTGTAATTAGCATTTGGTGATGAATCTCCTGCTCGAGCTACTGTATTCACATAATTTAGAGAATTTAGAATAGGTCGGAATTTTCTTCAGGATGAAGAACACACAGGAAGGCCGCCGTTGGCAGTAATCCCAGGTAATGTGTCTGCCATACGAAAAATGTTAATGGATGATAATCGCTGTACCTATCAAATGATACAGAAGGAACTTAACGTTGGATCCGCAGCCATACACAAAATCATTCATGAAGAATTACATATGAAAAAAGTAGTTTGCCATTGGGTTCTCCATAATCTAACTGAGCTCCAAAAAGAGGAGCGGGTCATAATCAGTAAAGAAACTCTTAAATTGCTAAATGATGGTAGCCACCGCATCATTTCTAAAATTGTAACAGATGATGAAACTTACATACCTCTTTTTGACGTTCCAAAGCGTCAAGAAAGTAAAGTATGGGTCTTTGAAGATGATCCCACGATGGCAATGGTGAAAAAACAACGCGCACTGAAAAAAGTGATGCATGCCGTTTTCTTCAGAAGTATGCGATTGTCAAAGCCATCAAATCAGAAGGACAGAAGATAATAACAGCAAACTGGTATACCACTAAATGTCTTCCAGAAATTCTACAAGAACTGAATGTTAGAAGACTAATGCTTCACCATGACAATGCATCTTCACATACAGCCGGATTAACAATTGAATTTCTTAAACAAAAACAAATTAAAGGTATCGAATATCCTCTGTATTCACCTGATCTAGCTATTATTCTTTAATCTAAAATAGAACTTACGTGGGCGTCGTTTTCATTCAGAAGAAGAGATTGATGTGACTATAAATGCATTTTTTCATCTATTCCAAGAAATGAATGACTTGAGACAAAAGTGCATTGATGCTGGAGGAGACTACTAAAACTTTGTAAGTATAACTTTAAAAACCTAGTTGCATCTCAAAAATTTCAGAGTGACCCTCGTATAAATGCCGTTTTATACTAAACTAAAGCAATTTTAATTTTTATCTTGTATCATATTAAGCTTCAAAAGGATAAAAAACGAAAAATAAATGTATATACTGTTTTTGTCTGTGTGAATATCAGTTTATTAATTAGAATTTATCACAAAATACATCCACAATATTGTAAATAATGACTTAATGTATTTAAATTATTGATGTTTCTATAAAAGAGCAATAATTAGTTTAAGACAACAGTTCACCAATTTATCTCAAGCAATTAATAAATTTATTCACCTATTTTCCTTTAGTTAATTTTTTTACAGAAGATGGAACCCAGAACATATTGGTTAAAGTAAAACATTTCAGTACATTTCATTCAAAATTTACAAAGAATTATTATTTATTAATATACTGACGCATACAAACATTCATTATTTCGCCAAAATATCTAAGCACTCTATTAAAGAAATGGATCTGGCTAGTAATGTAAATTGATGCATTACCTAAAACTAAGAAATGATGCATTTGTTAAATCATATCAATGCATTTATGCATATGAAAATGACTAAAATAAAAGAGTTTATAAAATATGATAGTGGTAATATAAAGTGATGCCAACTTTATTCGCAATCTGTTCATAAAAATTTGAAAATTCTACTGAAGTCAAAGTTTTACATAAGCATAATAATAAAAAAATATCAAGGTTAGTAAAATTACAGAGAAATGAGGTAGCGGGCAGAAATAAATATAGTCGTAAACATTTGAAAAAGATAGTGAAGAAAAATCTAATTCTTCATTTATTAAAATCACTCAGTATTTTTAAAGTGCATTAAGCGTTAGTCTTAAAAACTGAAATGATCATCGCGTTAATTAAACCTAGATTTACATACACGATTAAGCAATCAAACATCATAATTCACAGTATCTATGGTAAAAGTGCAAACCAACCCCGTCATTGCATTATAGACACATTGAAAAATATTCTTTCAAGAGATGAATCTTGCTTCAGTGATTGTTTTTTTTGTGTGAATATGTGCCAATTTTTAAGTTTTGTAATGTCAGCATAGTAGAATAAGATTACTTTTCATTGTAAAGCCTAGATTTCTTAGTTTCTATAGATGGAAACACAAACTTTGCAATGTACATGCATATTTTGGACTACGGTGTTTTTGGTTCGTTTGCAATATTGCTGAAAAGTTCCATTAGTTTTTGAGCAGAATGCTATTTTTGCATTTAGATTTTCAGAAGTGTAGTTTAGTGGAATCAGTGTTTAAAAACTAATCTCCTTCGTAAAGAGTCCTGATCAAATCGCGCAAAATATTTTTGAGACGAATTAGAATGCAGTATATGTAATTAGCTAAATAGACCATCCTCAATGATAGAATTCCTTTCAAATGTGATAGATAAGGAAAAATGAACTCCTATGGACATATATCAAAAACTGGTGGATGTTTCTCCAAATCTATGTAATCTGCCCTTGATTAAAAAAAGGGTTGACATCCTTCTTTTAATCAAGGACGTATTAGGTTAGTTAATTGAATGGGTGACAGATTTTGAATCGATTTTGGTATATTCTTTAGAAATTTCCGAGTCGTTACAACTAATCCTTTATACTTTTGATTAAATTGGGAATATCTACTTTTATTGATAACCCAGTAGAATCTAACCAATTTGAAACTACAATTTTTTTTCCAACTGCAATTGGTTTTATATAATCAATCAGGATTTGAAAGAAAAGTTGATACTATAATGTTGAACAGAAATGCACATTCCCGATTGTGTTGAAAAAATATTTTAGCGAATTTTTAGAGTTAATTTTAAAATAATTATAAGGCTTCTTATTAATCCAAGAATTAAAGTTTACAATGAAAACATCATAGTTAATGTTTATAAAAATTTAATTACAATTTGTTGTTAAGAGATGATATCTTATCACATTATATATTTTAACAATCAATTTTAAGTTATAATAATTTAATTACCTTTATGTAACTTATAATTTTTAAAGCATAAGTTATTGCTTAGCGAAATATATCAAGGTAGATTTAGTAATGTTTAATAAGAAAATACGATAATGAAAAAATAACTTTTTAAGATAAAGAAAAATATGGAGAATATCGGTATATTATTGATGTCATTTAAGTTTTAAATCATGCATTAGCCTTAAACATCATGTACTACAAAGTAATTTATAAATTTTATTATTTTACTAGGATGTATTTAAAATAAAAACCTCTTAACTTTTATAACGTGTTCTATAGTACACAAAGTGTGATAGATGAGGTTTCAATAGTTGAAAAGAAAAGTAAATCATTCTTTAGTTAAGACCTCTAAGTACTTTTCTCAAATGATAAGACAAGGTATTTAAAAGTGTTACATCTTTAAAATTGTAATTATTCCTAGAAACTTAATTAACTGCAAATATTTAAAACTCTATTGATAAAGTTATGTTGCACTTTTCTGATTACTGTATATTAATAAAGGAAACTTCTTTCAATTTTTATAACAACTTATGTTTATAGTTAACAAAAACCCAATGAAATTTTCTGATATTGCAAATATTTTTATTCCATAAATGTAATTCGTAAAAAATGTAAAATATCTCATTTAAAAGGTTTGTAAAACTTTGACTTGTTAAAACTTGTCTATATATTTATTCAGAAAGATTGTTTTTTTCATTTCATGGAGATCATACTTCAATTTTGAATCTCATGTTGAAATGAATTTTAAATTAAGTGAAATGAAATTGAAATCGATATCATTTTATTAGAGATATATATGAGAAATTATATCAAGCAGATAAACTGTGCGAGTTGAATTTCATAAAACTTTTCAAAATGTTTCTTTTTAAAAAAATTCAAAAATTTAAAAGATAAATTTTTTTAATTAAAATTATTAATTAAATATTATTATGATATTAAAACTAAAAATGTTCAAATAGTAAATTATTTCTCTCCAAGTTATGGTTGAATGAATGAAGTGAATAAATAATGTTACAGATTTGTACAATTTATATGTTTTCCTTAAATAAAGCATTATTTGATCCTTATGAAATTTGCTAACAATGTAATAATTTAATTAATAGTTTTTACTTCATCATTATTTTTTCCGAAGTTTGATCACAAACATGAAATAATAAAAGTAAAGAATATATAGTAATTTTTGAGAGCCACACAAAAATTCCATTTTGTATAATATTTCGAAATTTTACCCTATAATTTAAGTGAATATTTGGAAATATCTAGATCATTGATTCTAATATACACTACTGACTATTAAAATTGCTAAACCAAGAAGACCTCTAACAAACGTGCAACAAACGCGAAATTTATACGAAAGGAAGAAGGTGCTGTGATATGCAAATAATTAGCTTTTCAGCGCATTCAGACAAAGCAGGCGCCAGTAGCGACACCTACATTATGTTTAAATGAGGAAATTGTTCAGCCGGTTCCTCATACACAAATTGCATTTGAACGTTGTTGCCTGGTGAAGAGTAGTTGTGATGCCTCGTGTAAGAAGGAGAAATGTGTACCAGCACGTTTCTGACTTTGATAAAGGACGAATTGTAGCGTACCGGGATTGCGGTTTATCTTATCGCAGTATTGCTGCTCGCGTCGATCGAGATCCAATGACTGTTAACAGAATATGGAATCGATGGGTTCAGGACGGTAATACGAAACGCCATGCGGGATCTCAACGGCCACCCATCACTAGCAGCCGAGAAGACAGGCATATTATCCGCATGGCCGTAATGGATCGTGCAACCACGTCGCGAGCCGTGAGTCAAGAAACGGTGTCGTTTGGAAGACAACAAGTGTCTGCACGAACAGTTCGACGACGTTTGCAGCAGCATGGACTCTCAGCTCGGAGACAATGCCTGCGGCTTCCCTTGACGCTGCGTCATAGACAAGAGCGCCTTCAATGGTGTGATCAACGACGAACCTGGGCGCACGAATGGCGAGACGTAATCTTTTCAGATGAATCCAGGTTTTGTGTATAGCATCATGATGATCGCATCTATGTTTGGCGGCATCGTGGTGAACGCACACTGGCAGCGTGCATTCGTCATCGTCATACTGGCCCATCACGGTGTGATGGTATGGGGTACCATTGGATACACGTCTCGGTCATCTCTTGTTCGCAGTGACGGTGCTTTTAACAAGGCACGTTACATTTCTGGTGTGTTACGACCCGTGACTCTACCCTTTATTCGAGCCCTGCGAAACCCTACGTTTCAGCAGGATAATGCCCGACCGCATGTTGCCGGTATTGTACGGACCTTCCTTGATACGGAACATGCTTGGCTGTTGCCCTGGCCAGCACGTTCTCCAGATCTTTCACCAATAGAAAACGTCTGGTCAATGGTTGCCGAGTGACTGGCTCGTCACCAAACGCCAGTCACTACGGTTAATGAACAGTGGCATCGTGTTGCAGCTGCATGGGCATCTGTACCTGTATCTGTACCATGCAATCCAATTTCTGTTTGACTCAATGCCCAGGCGTATAACTGCTGTTATTACCGCCAGAGGTGGTTGTTTTGGGTACTGATTTCTAGGATCTATCCAGCCAAATGTTTTGAAAATTTAATCACTTGTTATTTCTAGTATAATATATTTGTTCAATAAATATCATTTTGTTATCTGCATTTCTTCCTGGTGTAGCAATTTTAATGGTCAGTAGTGCATTTTAAAAATAAATAATAATTATAATAATTTCATTTTAAATTTTTGTATCTTCTTATATTATATAGTTTATTAGTCAGGCAAAAAGCCGTGATTTTTAAGAAAATCTAAAAAATGATTTTAGCTTTTTTCAGAAAATGATATATGAATAATCTAATTATTAAAATAAAGTAGAAGTATCTTTATCAGTTCTTAATCACATTTGGTAAATATATCTAAGAAAATTTATCATAGAATTTGACGTGTTATATTGTTTCAGATCTTCAAATCAATTATTGCACTGAAGTACAAAATGAGTTAGATATTTATTAATCTTTCAATAGGTTTGATAAAAATGCAAAGCAAAGCTAGTGACATTTGAAACGTATAGCTGTTATGTAATATACAAAATAAAATAGCAGAGAAAATTTTAGCTATCGAAAATTTTGAGCAGTCTACTTAAATATGTGAATTTAATTAGAAATCAATGTGTAATGTTATTAATTATACAATTAAATATTTTTCGAATTTATTAAATTTATTGTTTTTAGGACTTTTTGAATTATGAATTATATAATTGAATTATTATTATATATAAATTTTTATTTCAAAAAATACTTTTCTCAAATCTTTTTAAATTTCTATATTTTTCCTTATAAATCAAATTATGTTCTATTTTTATTCACTGCTAGGGTATATTTTATTTATATCATAAACATGAATTGACATTTTGCTTTTGAGAGAAGTTATGAAAAGCTGATCTAATTTTGAGATGTTTAGTTTTTTAAAAACTGTAACAGTAGTTTGTAGAACAATATTAACTAAGCAAGAGAGCTCGCGATATATTAAATAATCCATTAAACTAATATTCCTAATATTTCACATTCTTTATGAAAGTATTTATTCTAAGATAAATATTTAAAAGTTTAAGTTAAATTAAATATTATTTTTAAAAAGAAATCAAAGAAATGTGTTCTATTTGAAAGGAAAAAGAATAAACATGCAAAAACAGAGCAAAGAAAGTTGCTTCAAATATTTATACCACAGAATAACTTAAGAATAATTATAGCCTAAATGACTATAATTGCCATTATAATATCATAAGTATTAAAATCTTTATCAAAATTAATTTAAATAACACAATAAAAATAATAAATCATTATTTAAATAGTTAAATTTCAAGAAAATTTATAATAATTTTTATTGAAATTGTATTTTTTTTAAAAAATTAAAATTGTTAATGTTTTAAAAAAACTGAGGATTGAAAATTATTTTATATAGAATGTTTCTTTCTTAGTTTTATGCATTAAAATGGAAGATAACCAGTTTCTTTTTAATTTATTTTACAATTATAAGTTATTTTCATAAGTTCTCATATGACGAAATTTAAAATCAAAGTTTACCGTCATTCTTAATATCCAACAACTTATAATTTTATGTCTGATTCTAACGTTTTAAACTAATATAATTGAAGTCTTTGAAACACAATATTAAGTAAAATAATTTTTAATTAGATTATATAATAATTTTTCCTAGAATGTATATATATATATATACATTTAGTTTCAATAGAATTGAATTGAATTTATACAAAAATTTATCGTGTCTTTACGCAAACTGAAAATCTCTTTAAAAAAAACCAAAATGTGTATAGAAATTTAAAGTTCATTACAAAGAAAATAGATATTGTTTGTTACAATATAAATTTGAAATTTCGATGAGACGTCTTAAAATTTTATCATAAATTTATTTTAAAATTCTTTATTCAAAACTATGAATATCCACAAGTATAATTAGAATCATTATTGGGAGCTGTTTATTTATTCAATTTAAAAGATAAAATACGCAATTATATTTTTCTATACAATTTTTTATAAATTAACATTAAGTTTCTTTAAATAACAAAATATTAAAAATTAAATTGTATAGTTATATTAATTGAAATTCGGTTGTTAACTATATTTTTAATTTTGAGCATAATTATACTCAGTGAATAATATTTAAATTAAAAAATAAGGAATGTATTTTTTATTTTCAAAAGTATAAAGTATTATGTTTAAAACATAAAGTATACAATAGTCCATTCTGCCTTCAACAAAACAGTTTGTTTAGTAGTGGAGTATTAATCTATAATATTGTTTCTGCAATTAGTGCATAATTACTTGTTGAATATTTTATTAATTTAACAAATTAAATCAATTAGTAAAACATACTATTTTAAGTAGGGGCAGTTTCACATCAGAATTATGATATTATTTGTAGAAAAAGTATAAAGAAAATTCTGTTATAACATATAAGTCAGATTTTTAACTATAAATTTCAATAGATTTAAAAGAATTTATATGACTGAATATTTATAAAAATATAAATATTATCTCTTGCAGATTTTAATACTAGATTTTCTGTATAATAGCATTTTTAAATATTTTTAAGATATTTTTCAATTATATAAGCAAGCTTGAAAACAAATAAAACTTTCTTATTGAACTAAAAGGTTCGGCTTCTTGACAAATAAATGGTGATGGGGAAAAGAGAAGCACTTATTAAATATTTGTGGCTTCAGTGTTTGAAAACATTTCAACTTTCTTTTCGAAAAAGCTCCAAGTCAACATCAAAAAATAGACTTTATGTGTCAATGCAAGCAGCTAGGAATCGTTTTTTACTCGAACGAGGGAATGATATCCTTTCATGAGACAGCTGTTGTACCGAATATGATATACCAATTCTGAGACGATTCACCAAATTTGACTTTAATTTCAGTAAAAACTATTTTTCTTACTATATATATATATATATATATATATATAACTAAAAAAATGTACTAAAAATATTAATAATATTAATTTACTTAGAGTTTATCAGAAAACTAGATTTTTTAAATTTTATAACAAAAGAATTTGACTTTTATACTATCGATTATTAGCTTTACTAAATGAAAAACCTTTTCTTATAATCATTTCAACTTCATTCATATCTAGTCCACATATTTAATTAAAAATCTTGTCAATAATTTATCTTAATTTTCACATATGTAACGTTTCTTAAAAAAATGTAGCAAATTGTGTTCACATAGATATAGCGAAATATTTTATATGATAAAATATTTCAATTTGCATCCATAATGTGTTATTTATAGTGTGAAATTATACAATGGGATTTTAAATTATTTCAAATGTAATTATTCCTTTTAATTTGAGTCTTATTTTAAGCTCATATTATCATCAACATGTGAGCATTTTAAATTTATTAGAAAACAGCAACTGAAAATATCCTTTACAATTAATGATTAGAATATTTCCTAGCACATGAATAAAATATTACTGAACATATAATATCCTTGCATTTTTAATTTTATATTTTTATTGTTCTTTAAAATTGAATTCTTATGAAACATTGTATTTATAAATAACAATAAATGAAATTCAAACGTCATTTATTTTTTTATTCAGTGATGCCCTTTTTTCGGATTGTGTAGTGAGATCCATTAGAAGCCTGCTTTCGAGTTAATACGCTTTTAATGAAACTATAAACTGAATCTGTAGATTTTTGTTAAAGCAGTTTAAATGATATAATAATAAATAATCTGATTGCATCAACAAAAATCTGTTTCTAATTTTCAATCTGTGTAACACTCTTTTTTCAGCTTTTAATGATATTTTTAATACACCAAGTTTACTTGTAACTATTTGCACTTAATTGGCTAGTATTTTCATTAACAGTGTAAAATCGTAAATGCAAAACAAAATTTTTTATTTATTTATATACATCTTTTAGCACAATAAATAGTTTTTCTATCTTGTTTTTTATTTATTCGATTGGAAAAAAACATTTTACCAACACAAAGTATTAACCGGCTGCATGTTTCAAATAATTTGATTTTATTTAATTTGATTCGCTCTTCCAAATGTGTGTATGAAAAACTAACATTACAGTGGAATTTCAATTAAAATGATTTATATATATATTTTTAAAATAAAGTCGTTATTTTTAAATATTCCTCTATTACCTTATTATTCTATACATTTCCTCTCATTTAGTTGAATGTCATTTTTCTTGAAAAAGATTTCTCTTATATATAATAAATTTCAAAACGATTAATTTATATAAGATTGTAACTTTAAAGAAAAACATTATTAAAAACAATTTTTTCTATAAGTGAACGCAATTATTTTGTGATATTAAAAACTCATTTTAGGATGAATCTTTTATTTATGGAATTTATTTAGAGAAGTAAAATAAAACAAAAAAAGAAAATAAGAAGTTTATGATTTTCATTTTAAGTTAGATAGTTCTCTTTTACTGATCAGTTACCACATTCTATATATTATTTAATCCATCAGCTTACTTTATTAATGTATGAAATCATGGGGACAAAGTTTTTAACATTGTAAATATTTTTAAATACTAAGTCAAAATATTTGATTGCAAAATAATGAATAAAAATTATATTTTTACTGTCTTTTTTGTTAATTTATTCTCAAAAGTATTTAACAATACATTTTTTTTGTTAACACTAAACAGTTTTATAGAAGAATAATTGTTCAAATGTGAATAACGCTCAAGCAAACAAAAACTTATTGAATACCTATAAGGAAAAGCATTTTTTTAAATAATAGTATAAAAAATTTTACTTACATAAGAAATTTAAAATTTCTTACGAAAAAAATTCAAATTAAATTAGACAATATTTAATTACAGGGCTTTTAGAAATATCACTCCTGTTAATAAGCATTGTAGTAATATAATTTTAATTAAATTTAATTATTGCTTTCTGTTATTTGTAAAATGGCTTATAAAAGTTATTTTAACGTTTAATCTTAATATTTTTATTTTGCAACATTTTTCTTTCTAATTATTTTATTCCCCTAACTAGAATTCAATGAAATATTTAGAAAAATATTGTAAATTTATTTTAATTGTATGAAATATGCTTTAGTAAATTATTACACGAATTCAGTGTTAATGAATCTTTCTTACTTTTCATCTCTTTGAAATAATTTATTTTTGTCACTTTCCCATGGAAACAAGCTCTTAATAATATACAGATTTCTATATTCCACTTGATTTTGCATGTTTTTTTTATTTGGTGCTATATATATATATATATATATATATATATACTAACATTTATATAAAACATTAAACATGATTTTTTTTATAAATATATCTATATCATTAGTTGTTACATTCTTATCTCAATTACAGATTATTCTTTAATATATATCAATTGTTTGATAACATTCTTTCCACATTTCAAATGCTATTCTATAGCATTTATTATATTGACATAACATTCTAGAAATTTCTATTGCTTTCATTTCCTTTGTTAAACACTTATATTTTACTTAAAAAAAACCTATCGTAAAAATACAAATAGCAATTGTTAAACTCCATATATATATATATAAAGCAATAAATACAATGTATAGAAAAAGCAAATAAAATGTTAATCAATAAATAAGTATTATAAGCAATCATACCAGCGCAAAAGCAGCTATTGTGTGAAATGCCGATATAAATTAAGTAAGATATATTTAAAGGATAAAAATAAAACAAAGAAGAAACTGTACAATTTAATATCAATAAGACAAAATCAGGAAAAATCAATAAAACAATGTAATATAATATAATTAAGGAAAAAGCTTAGGGATCACGTCTTCATCAGGAGGGAGATGGTAAGCTATTCAAAACAGACACCCTTTTCTGACAAACACGAAAGACAAAGTTCTAAAGATATTCGTGTTATTCCCTCAAAGAGTGTCATTATAAGAAGAAAATACAACTATATCAAAATTGAAATAAATGGAATCAAAGTGATACATTGAAAAATAGGCAAAATAATGCAATGAAAAAAATTTATCAAATACAGAAGAATATGGTTGCCAAAACTAATAAGAAAAAAAATTTTACAAGTTAAATTTAGAAGTTAAAGTAGTTTAAAAAGTTTAATGTAGATTAAATATTATAACCAAACTGAAAGTAGGTGTTTTCATGATTCTTATAAGAACTTCAATGCTTGGGTGGGCCTTCTGTAGTTATGAAATCTCTGCATTACTTCAATCTTATAAGCGATTCCCTACTTCCTACATATTTTAAAATAAAATTAATAGGAAAATCATTATTTTTAAATTGATTAATTTAGCGATTAACTTGTTTTTTTATAAATTTTAGATTATTGCAAATATGATATTTGCATTTTAATCAATTAAGTACTACATATCTGTAAATTTTTAAGGAGATGCTGGAATACCAATAAATTAATTTATTAACTCTAGAATTAAATTGATTGGTTTTATCGAAAATATCTGTAAAGGTAGTTGAATTTTCAATATTTATAAATAACTCTAAGAATTCACTATAATGTAATAAGTGTTGGTTTTAATTAGGGAAAACTGATAAATTGATTTAAAAATATCATTAAAATCTAAACTATAGAAAATTCATTATTTTCAATAATTTAGATTTTAATGATATTAAATTGTTAATTAATGTAATTTTTAAATACCGTGAATATATAAATACTTTTTTAAACGCTAAGAAATGTGCATCCTTATTGTGATACAAGTGCTCAAATTCAAATACAAATTTTAAATATTTATTATATGTTTGGATTTCTTAAGACGTGTCTTCTACGTAGTAACCGTGATGTTGCTTAAATTAGCTTGATTAGGCATTTTGTTCGAAATAAGTTAAAAATTGTAATTGATGATTTAAACTTTTGTAAAAATTTAAGTTTTTTTTTTAATTTTTAAAATCTAACAGTCATTCTTCGAACTCAAGAGATATTTCAATGGCCAGAGAATCGAGCAATGATACGCATCTTAATGACAGAAGCGTCTCGAGTAATGACACGTTTTTGGAACAACTGGAGGCTTGTGACATTTCAAATACGGATGAACAAGAATCTACTGAGTCTGCAAGAATTTCTTCTCTGAATGTGAAATCAAACTCAGCTATTCCACCTTCCTCAGATTCTACAAAATACCTTCCATCAAAAAGCTTTTCAAATTTACGTAACGTTTTGAACCAAGATAATAAGGCTGCAACTATTTTGGATAACAGGAATATTGAGCAATTCATCCATACTTCTGAAAATGCCGGTTCTAGTCAGACGTCTCAGGAAACAAATGAACTTACGCATATCAATACTGCTGGAGATCAATCCCAATCTTCCGTGGTTTGTAGAAGTATTAGTACTAGCGTCAGTGAAATACCTTTAAGTGAACAAGATACTGCCCATTCTAGCGATTTTACCGAAGAAGCACAGTCGAATAACGCTTGTGAATCCCCACAAAAACCAGATACTTGTGCCGTAAAAGAAGACGCTCCAGGAACAAATAATAACAGTATTCAGAACCCTAACAATAATTCAAATTCTCAATTGTTTAAATGTAATGTCTGTGACCAAACTTATAAAAGACAAATTGATTTGCAACTTCACGAAGCGTGTTGGCACAGAGAAACCCGCGATTACATTTGTTGTGGTTTTAAATTCAGACATTTAAAACCTTTTTCGGAACATCATATGCAATATCATACTCCTGCTTCTGTATTGCCTTTCAGATGCTGTTATTGTAACATAAGTTTCAAGTTATACAGAGAAGTTACCATTCACAAAACTCGCAAACATTTGGGTTCTGCTTGCCGGCCACTTTGCGTCATTTGTGTGAAGAATATCAAAAAGCAATATAACATTTCTCGAAATTGCTTGCTAACTTTGAAAGGTTTTTAACAGAAATAAAATGTTGCTCTGTTCCCACACTTTTATAATGGAAGCCACTGCCTAATGTGCTTGTTTATCATCCTAAGAAGAAAAATCTGGAAAATTCAGCTCCCTATTTAAATTCTTACTGGCATTGTTGTCCCTCAGTGCTTAATGCATTAGTTTTATTTGAATCTACAATTAAGTTTAATATACGAGTTACATGTTAAAACTTCTGTTTTAATATTACTAAATAAATTTTTTACTTGTTATTTGTTTTCTTATGGTTCTCATTTTATCAGCTGTTAATTTCTTTGAAAAGATATTCCAGATTATAGTTTTTCATATTATATGTTATGAAAAATAATTTTCTCTTAATTTTTAATTATTTATTTAAGGAAATAATATGAAATATGAAAACTTAGAATTGATTTTCTAATTTTAATTGTTTGAAGGAAATGCTTTTTATCAATGAAATAATATCTAAACAGGTTATCAACATTATAGTAAATTGTTTTATTTTTACTTAAATTGCAATTGCTTTCAAATTAAATTCGAGTGCTAAAGCTTGAAAATTGAACTTTGCAAATATTTCTTGAATTCACTAAGTATTATAAAAAATTACAGTGTATTGAAATGTCTACATATTATTTATAGTATTAAAGTATACTGATAAAACATCATTATTTCAAAGCTTACACAAGTTCTTAAAGAAATCAATTATAATTCTTTTATACTTTATTTCAAAGTTTCATTTTTTAGAAAAAACCCGTATTTTGTTAAATTTGTTTGCTTATTATGTATATAGGTTATTTTTTAAAAATGTTTTTTTGGTTTCGTTTAACAAGTGATATTTTTCAAATAAACATTTTTTGTAAATAGCATTAACAAAAATCTTCAATCAATTCTATTATATATATATAATTTCTCTTCAAAAAGATCAATTTTGCTTACTTTAATTTTTTTATTTCATTGGATTTTATAATTATTTAATTTTAACTAAGAAAATATTGTTCTATATATTTTAAAGATTTGAATTAAAAAGTGCATCATTGAGATACTGTTTACCCTTTTAAAATTTATATGCAATAAAATAAGACTAGCTCTGGTTTTTAAGTGCTATTAACTGAAAAATTATAGGAAAGTGAGAAATTCTCTATTATAGTTTTCAGGAAAACGTAAGTGTTAAAAGATTCTCTGAATGGCAACAGAAAAGTCTGACAAGATTTTCAGTAAAGCAGAGCAGTTGAGAATTAAGTAAAAAATTTAGTCTTAAATTCATAAATTCATGGGTATGATTCACATCTCGGTCTAGGTCTTTCATGGTTCAAATTTCATTTCAAACGAGATCTTGATCTGTGAAAAGTGAACTTAGAATGAGAAATGAAAAATTAGAAACAACTCAAATAGGCGAGAGAACATCATTGTGATTTATATTGCTTAAGTATTGTATATAGACACATCCTTGGACAGTAGGAATTGATGGCTTGGTTAAATACCAACAACTTACTTTTTATCTCAATTCTCTATACAACTTACCAAAAGATAGTAAAAAAGTAAGTAGTTAAAGAAAGAGATAATATATACTCTCAAATAGCACATTAAGTGTGTACTTGTGTATATGAACATTTCATTTAGTAATTGAATTTTGCAAACTCAATATGCCAGAGCTTATTAAATGTATATTTGCTTATATTTATTTACACATAATGGTTATACCTTCCTTTAAGGAATTTGACTTTGGTGCAGTAAGAGTTACTCCATTATTTTAAGAAATAAAATTTAATCTTGTAGAAGTTCTTAAGCCGAGCAAATTTTTAGTTCTGTAGCTCGTGAATTCGATTCTCACTTAAAGCACGGATGTAAATAATGGCTTGAAATTCAGTTTTAGTTATAATTTCCTGTTGAAATAATTTATATAAGTAAGAAGTAAATATATAGTTAGCTACAAGTTTAACTATCACAAGGCAAACTACAGATGACCTAATAAACAAATATTTTAATTCCAAATAGGATGTTGCATATTCTTCTAATAGCTTAATGGAAATTTTCTTGATTGAAAATTTGCTTTTTCATATTCGAATTAAACTTAATAAAAATATATGTATATTTAGAAATAAAATTCTGGGATAAATTTGCAAAAATATTTAGCCTAGTTAAGAAAGATCAAAAATATGGCCAGACTCTAAAATTGATCTTTATCATAAGTTTGAGAATATTTTATGAATTATAAAATATCTTCGTTATTATACGCTAACAACAATTTCTTGGGAAAACTTATAAGTTGCTTAGTTCTAATTGCAACAAATTCAAAGATTTTGTGAATTTTTAAACAATGTGAATATATAGCATGTATTTTCCTTTTAACATGTAAAAATTACATTCAACTGAAATTTATTTTTCTTTTTTGTTTATGGAGTTTTTTTAAAAAAGTTGGATAAATATTATATTCAAAAAGACCAAAATTGCAGTAAAATTATGCTTCTATATTCAAAAGCTAAACTAATGATTTAACGAACTTATTAAATATTCTGCTTTTTCAGTGTGTGAGATTAACTTTGAATTAAAGGAAACTTATTATAGAAATTAGTTTGGTTTTTTTAACACTTAACACACAGACACTTTTTCACACGAGTGTCAATTAGACTGCAAACTGTTACTTTGAAATGGATTTTAAACCATTACAAACTTCTAAAGTGGGACTTCAAACTACGAACTGTTGAAAGAAGGGAAGAGCAATAACTGTTTACTTCCAACTCAATAAATGATGTAAAATATCAAATGTTTTAGAATATTATACTACTTTAATGTAAAATTGTCACTATGTAGGTTTCTGTTAAAAATGTTCTTGCTAATTTTTATTGCAAGATAACCTAAACTAAAAGTTTTATCATGGTCCAACGTCAGGTCAAAAATTTAAATGTTCTATGGCTCTCACAACATTATCAGTTTTACCTTTGCAAAGTGTGGATGTCCGTCTGACTCGCCTTCGATTAGGACTATCACGTTTCACACCTAGGTACTTGTTTCTGAGTGAATTAAATCCTTGTTGTGAGACATGTGATGAACCGAATAATGTTTTTCATATTTCATGCAAAGATTTTAACAATGAACGTTTACATATTTTAAAACCGATTTTATAACATTTGTTTTGTTGGGGGAACCACTAAACCGAAACTTATTTAGCTTTTTAAGGGCAATATTTTTTTAAATTTTATTTAGTTTGTTTTACATTTATATAGTTATATACTCATATATTTCTTTCGTTTTAAAATTTTATATAATGTTAGATTTTAATGGTATTATATATAGATTTTCTTGTTTTTTTAAATATTTTAAAGTTGTTTGGGTTTAAAAAAAATAAGTACAAAATAAAAATTTTAGTCTTAAAGCAGCATGTTCATTTTTGGACTTTGCGCCATAAAACGCAACCAACCAACCAAATGTTCTATGCCTATTTGGAGCAAATAAGTATATTGCTATTCTTGTTGGAACTATCTCACGCTTCCAAAATTTGTTCGTTCAAGGTCAAATGAATCTAAAAAACAATGACAAGATAAAGTACTTTAACTCCAATACATGAAAAACATTTTAAAATTTATGTATTTAAATCCTCCTCTCTGAGAAATAACAATGTGAATTGTTCAAAAACAAATTAAAAATGCTTATGATTCATAATGAAATATGATTTCGATGTAAATTTAATTACCAATTGTAGCTTTTATATTGAATAATACGGTTCATTATTTTTCTGATACAGGGAACTAGTAAGCAATTAATATTGTATTGATTTCCAAAATGTGTTTTTGCATATAAAAGTAAACTTTTTTTTAAGTAACTTAAAACCTATTCTAATCAGTTAACTTCCGTGTATAAAGACAGAAACTCAAATATATCTTTAGATCATGGTTTCATAAGAGCTGTAAAACAATCTGACAAATATTTCTAAAAATGTATCATAAAAAATGCGAATTTTGCCAATTTTCGGTTAATTAAGGCACGGAATATCACACTAAATACTAACTTTAGTTAGAAAAAACTCAGATTTTTTTAGACGAGTACTTCAGATATATTCTGATTACGATGGTTTGGTAAACACATTTATACCTCAATGAAATTTGGAAACTATCAATTTATGGAAAAGTGAATACACAACGGTTTTGGCAAATATTTCGTTTTTACATATAAAAATTTCACAAAATATAATGAGTGAGCCAAATGAGAAAACAAGTAAGACAAATTACTAAATATTTTTAAAATTTAACTCTAAAAATTCAATATTTGAATTTTACATTGTCTTACTGTGTATAAATACACGATTGTAATGATATTAGTTAATCAAACAAACCATTGCAAAACAAACCATTTTATAAATGTTTACATTATATAATGTGATTTGTGAATTGTAAAATGTTTCTCAACGCCAATTTTAAACGAAAATTTAAAATTTTTCCACAGTGGTGCTTATCAGCTGAATTTTAAGCAATCAACATTGACTATATTACAACTATTAACAAAAATGAATTTTGAAAAATATTATTTTTATTATGTAGAACAGGGGTGGCCAAGAAGTCGACCACGATCGACTGTTAGACCACGAAGACATTTTAGGTAGTCCCGGCGGTCATTCCGATAATGACCTCGGATATTAACAATTTAATTTATGACTTATGATATAGAATCAATGAATTATTTAAAATAACAATTTACTACAGTCTACGCTTTAAAACCCAAAACAAACTGTGCAAAGATTTAGGATCTAAAGATATATGATTAAAGATTTACAATTTATATATAAAACCTAAGACGGACATGATGAGCCCGATTAAAACATTCTAACAAACTATAGAAAGGTATGCATCTCAGTTAAGAAAACATGAATTAAGAAACTCAGAAATATGGAGGAAGAGTGCATCCATAATCCAAACTGAGACTTCGAAGATTTCGATTAATAATTGTTTTGTTTGCAGAATTTGAAAGAAGATTCGCTGACTTAATTAGGTTGAAAGAAATATTTATTTTTACGATATTTCCTTTCAATGAAAATGTCAGCATTAATAGAGTATCTGAAAAAATAAGACATTTATTGATATCACATCAGTCACGGTCGAGGAAGAAATTATTAAATTAAGATGCGATATATTTCTTAAATCCAGACCATATTTAGTGATACTGATTTTTGGAAATTAATTTCTGAGGAAGCGTTTCCAAATATTTACAAATTGATTTTGTATTTGAAATCATACGTTGGATCGAGGTATCTTTGCGAATCTGCTTTTTCAACCATGAACAAAAAACAAACATTGGTCGCATTTAACAGATGAACATTTAATTTCGTATTTATGCATTACAATAAGCTTGTACCAGCTACAATATTATAAACTTATCGCAGATATACAGTGCCAAATTTCAATTTAACGAAGTGAATAGGGTGGTCACTTTTTGATATATGAATACTTTGATTATTTTCGTCAGTAAACTTTTATTTTGTGAATATTTATTTTAGGGTTTTTTTTTAAATTTTTTTTTAAATTACATAATTTACCATTTTTTCCTTGTTACCCAAAATAAATATATACGTTAATTTAGCTCTATCATTGGTAGACCGCCTTCGATTTTTTAAATTTGGAGTAGACCCCAGATCCCAAACGTTTGGCCACCCCTGATGTAGAACATAAAGTTTTTATGTTATTTAAAATATTTGTGTATTTTAACAGACTCACATTATTCTTTTCAATAATAAAAGAATGTTTATCATGCTTTTCTAAAATTGTTACTTGTGAAAACAAATCTAATATAAATCGCATCATCTTTTCTCATTTAATTAATAGAAAAATATAATGATTTATTTTTTTATTAATAAATCTGTGGTAATAAATTCACATTAAAAAAATTAAATTAATAAAGTACATAAAAATATCTTTCGTGATTAAGTTTCAATAATGTTTCTATAACTAGCTTCACCGTTATTGACACTCGTCAATTTTATTGATATTCATGTTGAATATAAAAGCATAAAATGTCAGATAAATGTATTAATATATAAAACGAATGTTAATTTGACTTATTTTATTTCATATAAGAACATTAAACAAAACCGCACAAAAAAATTCTGAGAGCAATCAGTAAAAATTTTAATCAGAAATGATTTTATATCATGAATAATTAAACTAATTTATGTTTTATCTGCTTTGAAATAGTATTAGAATATAATAATAAAATAAAAAATGCTATATAGGAAATAATAGCAAAACATAAGAAAGTAAAATTCAAATTTTTTTTCCTCTCATTGAAATTCTTAAAATAGTACTTTTATCAACTATTTATATTCACTGCATTTTCTTAAATGCATTAAAATTATTGCATACATGTTTTACTTGCATTTTTATAGACTGAGTAAATACTTATGAGAACATTATTTTTAATAGGCCGAGTTTGAATGATGTATAATGCTATATCAGAAATAAATATCTATTTTTAAACTGGTAATGAGGTAAAAGATAAAAAAAATGCAAAACAAATGTGTTTTCAATTCGCTCATTGTGTATGAAATAGTTATAAAATTTCACGTATTTGTGAAAAATGTTAAAAAATGAGTTGAAAAAAACTAGGACTTATTTCAGACGCTTTTGAGAATTTAAAGAAATTTATAATTAGAAGTGCAAATGTCAGGAAATAAATATCTAAATTTAGATCCCTCTTTTTTTGTTTTATAAAATAAGACTTATTTTCCTTACAAATTACTGCGCCAGTCTTAATTGACATTTTAATAAACTTGAATTTCAGTTAATTACTTTTAGAAAAAAATTCTATACAGCAAATGATTCTATCTTTGGTAACTATTAGAAAGGTTACTTTGTTAATGAGCAGTGTTTTGATATTTTTCTAAATAAATCTTTTATTTAAAGAAAAATTTAAAATATTTCTTTTTTAATACATATATATTTTCATACTTTTCCAAACATTTATTTAATCATTACACCAATTTTGAAACACACAACTCAAATGTTAATAACTAATGTAGTTATTATTTGATGTTATTTATTTTTCTATATAATATTTTGAATGTCATTAACTTTTAGAAAGAAAAATATTTTATTTCCTCTCTTTACTGCAATTACTTTTATTGATTGATATTTTTAGCGAATATACTTTTTTATATAGTTGGTATTGTATTTTTTGTATAGTTGGTATGTTTGGTATATAGTAGTTGGACACAAATGATAAAGATGGCTAAAATTAAGTATTTAACGAGTATTTTATTATAAGAACATTTTCTATTTTTGTATTTCATCATGAGTTTATTCACAAAAATTTGAATTTTATCTTATATATATATTAACATACACAAATAAATAATAAAGTCTATAAAAATTAAACTTTACTATTTATTTGTAAAACTAAATATACATATGGTATACCGAATACATTTATATTTACTGCCCGAAAGATGCCATTATGCAGAATACTTATACGATGTTATTAAGAATATTATAATAATGAATTATTAAATGGAAAAAGAAAGTTTTACAATAAGTAATAACTACTGCAAATTCTATAGTATTTAGAATTTTCAAAGTCTGTTCCTTCACTATTCAAATTAAACAAATATATAACAAATCCTCATATAAATTAGTATCCAAATTATTTAAATTTGGCAAATTATTATATCTATTTCTTTACTGCATAGTTTTTTATCATGGAATATAATTTAATTACTTTAGAATTCTGATCTCAATGAAATATTTTACATCATGTTCATGCAATTCCTGCTATTTTTCAAATTTTACTAGAATGTTTTCTTTTTCCTAAAATGAACATAAATGCCGATAACAATTCTACACATTTAAAAATTTATATAACATATGTTCTACAGTTTTTTTTCTGAGGAATTTAAGAATTCGAATGAAAACGTTATTTTAAAATATTAATTTTATATTTTTTTCAATGCTAAATATTTCATAATCGTGAAGGGATTATGGTAGAGAAAGTTTTTATCAATAAAAAATTGACAGTTTTCATGAATTAATGCATTATATTAATTATTACGCAAAATATTTCAAGAATTATTCTAAAAATATCCTAAAATTTAAATTTAATTATGTAAGTCAATTAAAATGATAAACAGCTCTTCAATAAATATACTGATGGAAAAAAATCCCAACACCAAGAAATAATTATTGTAGAGTATTGAAATTTCAGCAATACATTTATATAGGTAACGTACGTAATTGATTACAATTTTAAGATCACAGATTAATTTAAGCCCGAGAAGAGCCATTGCAGAAGTGAAATACAGGTACATTAATAACCGGTGTAACCACCAGAATTTTGAATTCAAGCATACAAACGTGCCTGCATTGAATCATACAGGTGCTGGATGTCCGTTTGTGGGATGGAGTTCTATGTCTGTTGCACTTAGTAGATCAATATAGGGACGGTTAATGCTGGTTGTGGATGACACTGGAGTTGTTGTCCCATGATGTCCCATACGTGCTCAATTGGAGACAGATCTGGTGATCTGGCAAGCCAAGGCAACATGTCGACACCCTGTAGAGCACGTTTGGTTACAACAGTAGTATGAGGTTAAGCGTTATGCTGTTGAAAAACATCTCCTGGAATGCTACTCATGAAAGGCAGAACAACGGGGGGACTGACGTACACATTTGCTGTCAGGGTGCGTGGGATAACCACGAGAGTGCTTCTGCTGCCATAAGAAATTGCTCCCCAGACCATAACTCCAGGTGTAGGTCCAGTGTGTCTAGGTCGCAGACAAGATGGCTGCAGCCACTCACCTGGCCTCCTCCTAACCAACACACGGCCATCACTGGCACCAAGGCAGAACCGGCTTTCATCAGAAAACACAACAGATCTCCCTCCATCCTCCAATGAGCTCTATGCTGACACCACTAACGTCACAAACGGCAATGGTTTAGCGTTAGTGGAATGCACGATATAGGACGTCTGGCTCGGAGCTGTCCTTGAAGTAACCGATTGGTAACAGTTCGTTGTGTCACTGTGGTGCCAACTGCTGCTCGAATTTCTGCTGCAGACGCAGTACGACTCGCTACGGCCATACGCCGAACACGGAGGTCTTCTCTCTTAGTAGTGGCACGTGGCCGCCCGGAACCCAGTCTTTTTGATGCAGTGCCTTCCTTTGACCACTACTGCCAACATTCATGCACAGTGGATGCATTAATGCAAAGCTTTTCTGCAATCTCGCGGAAAGAAAATCCACCTTCTCGTAGCCCTATTATACGACCTCGTTCTAACTCAGTGACCTGTTGATAATGGCTTTGTCGTCTTCTTAAAGGCATTGTGGACTAGCATCAACTCACTACATCAAATCCCGATGCTAAGCAACTCCCAGAAACGTTACCAGCGCGTATTTAAAGCAAACCTGATTTGCATCTTCCGTGTGTCGATTCTAGCGTCAAACTGATGCGCCGAGCGCAAAATTTGAATCGACGAATCATCTTTTAGATGTATGAACACGCCTGCCAAATTTCGTTTTGCTAACATAACTCCTTCTTGGTGTTGGGATTTTTTTTTCCATCAGTGTATATTCCTTAACAGGAGCAGCCCAAAATATTAAAATAAGATCATAGAAAGTATTTTGAACGTAATATAGAAATGGCGTTTATAGAAGAAATACAATTTTTTAATTTAATGATATAAAAAAAAACTTTTGAGCATACATTGGAAAAACACATTTGATATATTCTTCACTATTAAACTTTGACCCAATTTGTGATATGCTGTTTGATTTTTTTTATTGTGACACAAGTCTTTTGCTTTAATTTTCCAAATGTATTTTAATCAGTGTGCTATTTAGAAAGTAGTTTTAACTACGTTCTAAATATATACAACGATAACTTCTATAATTAAGTTTACTAGATTTTTTTTTAATCCTCCTGAACTACATAATGTTTAAGATTTCTCTTCTTTTGTTGTAAATTTATTGTTACAATAAATATATGCATAAAGAATTTTAGTTCTTGACTCACATAAAAGCAAATATATACTAATTTAATCAAATTAATTTATTTTCAGAAGTTACATGTATTAGATATGACAATTAATAATAAATATTTTTTATTTTGCTTTTCAAAGAGAATTTTTTTCTCAAATACGTAAAACATAGACATAACAATCAGATATACGCTGAATTTATAAAACATTTATTAAAAACATGCTATAATATAACAATTAATGAAAGTATATTAAAACTCACTCTTTTCTAACTATCGATTCAATATTTTTAAATCCAATAATTAATTTAAATAGTATATTTCTTGTAATTAGTTACCATGAGCTTCTTGATTAGATGATTTTTTTCATAATCTGAAGGAAATTTTTTCTATGCATTTTTCTCTTATTCGAGAACGTCTCTTGCTTCTCTAAATTTTTTTATTCCTTTTTATTTTCATTATAGCATTAATTTTCTTGAAGCCAGTTATTAATTGATAATTTCCTACTCTATATTTTGTTGCTTCACTTCAGTTTTTATTTATATGTTTCAATTATTGTTTTTAATAACGCTTTTAACATTTCAGGTTCCGATAGACTAGTATTTTTCTGACAGTGTTTCTATATTTTATTAGATAACATATTTTTTGAAACTAGAAAACAAACAAACAACAAGTTGACAATTGTTATAAATTTAATTTATAAAATATAAAATATAGAAAAGTTTTGAATGAAACATAAAATTGTTTTGGGGCAAGCAAAATATTTATTTTCTATTATAACTCCTAATGATTTAAGAAACTTGTTAAAAGAAAATTCATCGGTGTAACATTTCACTCTTTTTTCAGTTTTATAACATAATTAAACTTATTATCTGTTTAACTTGCACAGTTTTAATATTATCTTTCATTCAAAGTGAGTTTAATTAGGATATTCTTGGAACAAAAGAGTGTTTTAATTAATCTATTTAAGTTCTGTTGTTTATTAGGAATAAATTATTATTTTGCCAAGACGTTATTTAGCACTGTATGTTTAAAATAAGCTTGATTTAAGAAGATCAATATAATTTAACAATGGCAATTGAATAATTCCTTTTAAATTAAACGAGTCAAAAATTTGTTTAATAAAAATTCAATTTTAACAGGCATAAATTATTTAAATTGTAGTTTATAGAATAATCAAATTTCTTTATTAAATTATTTATTTAGAAATATTAGTTATATGTTGAGTTTGATAGACTTTTCCAAGTTTATTGCGGTTACGGTATTGCAAAAAACAAATTAACAAATATGATTGTGAAAATCATAACCATCTTTTTAGATTTGTTATTTTCTTTAATTACGTATTTTACTGACGTAAATTTGTAAAAGTTGTATTATTATTATCGTCTTTATTGCTACTGCAAATGCAGTTATCAAATATAATGATGTACATTTATGTATGAATATTGTATTTAGCGATGAAAATATTAGTGAAATTTTTAAATTAATTTATCATGTCTCGTATTTAATATGTTGTATATTTATTATTTCACTTAAAAAGGTTGAATATATTATAGTTATTCGGAATGATGGTTTTATATTTAATAAGTGCAGTAACTAATGAAAATGTAATTTCAACTATTGTTCGATATAAATTCTGAAATAATTTTCGAAACTAATCTTCCTGAATTAAATAAAAGCAAGACATTTTGTGGATTTTATAGTAACTTTATGCTGTTTACTCATCTATTATGAAAAAAACTTAAAAAAATGTTACCATTATACTTTAATATCGCACTAGTGAAAGTATTCTGAAACCCCTAAGAAGATAGCCAAGCATGATGATTGTTAAAAATGAGCATGGCATATGAGGTATTTTTTAATGCTCTGGGATTATCAAAAAGACTATATTAGTATTTATGTACTTTTATTTGTATGAAAAAATTATAATTTATTGTATGTCAATTTTATCTATAAAATAGTGTACCGCAAGGTAAAGAAAAATTTAACAGTAAACAGAAAATTATATTTAATTTTCGAAAGGAAATAATCTTATAACCTTAATATACATAACATGTGAACGAAAATGTATCTTTTATTCTATTATTAAGAAATAAATCTGCACATGAAAATAAAGTGAATTTAAAATATGAATTTCTAAAAATGATAATTATCTTAAGAGAGTCAAATGGTAGAAATTCTTGATGACCTGCTAGGACTGTTGGAATTGACCTTATCACACCTTTTATCGCTGTTTTCATCTCTTCATGGTTTTGGATTGAATTTTTTATGTTTTATCCTTAACGTAGCTCCGCAAAAGGAAGTCACATAATTGTTAGTAACCATACGAAAAAGTCAAAAAAAATCCATCATCAAAACAATTTGGAAATCCTCTTGTTAGAATATTTTCATTCTGACATTTGGGAAAGGATTCTGACTAGGGAAGATCTAGGACATTTTTTGTTAAATAGGGAATAGTTACATCCTGCTAATGTTATGTATTTGCTTTCGAATTAGCAATCAAGAATAAGTTCCTTTACCAAAATGTTGCGAAAATATTTATTTTACCCTCTGAGTTTAGAATTATGGACTCAGTATGTCATCAGAACACAAATGACACTGAACAGACAGCTTTTGATGACGAAGGAGTTTTATTAAGATAATATCATAAGATTTCCTGTTGCCTTAAATTTGATAACTTATGTTATTCCAACTAAAATGTTCTTTCAAATCAACCAGTCTATAAGTAAATTCTCTTAAATTTTATGTATTCATATAAAATATCATGTTCCTTGATCTATATGTCCTTTTCCAAAATTCTCTAAACTCCATGCAATGGAATTTTTTTTTATTTATTATAGAACATTCACTTCATAATGTTCTACAGTCGACCATAACAAGTCCATCGATATCTCCATCGGGATCTTACTGTGAAGTGTCCCAATATCTCCGTGAAGAATGGTACAATATTAATCGAAATAAAGGAAGGGAAATTTTTTGGGCCACAAGATACTTTTAACGTTTAATTTGTCTCACAATCACATTTAGTGGGGATCGGAGGTGAAGCAAGTTTATTTTTATATATTTGTGTCATAATAACTAACATCGATGATTCCGCAAAATGTCTTGGATGTCCACCAGTCCTTGAATGTCCAACTCTTATTTAGCCATTATTTAATACTTGCATGAATCAATCCTCTGGTGAATCCAAATTGCAAAACTAAAAAACAGGCAATACTAAACCTGATTGATCAACGACTTTTTTTATTTATCTAAGGTGTTTCCATTACTCTGATTATACAAATATGAGTAATGATCATTCTTTTGAATTGTGCTTTTCAGTTTAGATAAATATATCTAAAGGAGGAATTATTAACATTTAAATTTATATTAAAAGGAATTTGTGTTGCTTTTGCTCAAATTCCATTTATGTTAACAGGAATTCACAACATATAATTTAAAAATAAATTGAAATTTCGTTTTTTGTATTTTAAAAAAAAAACTATTAACAAGTTTAAAAAAAAGCTGGCATAGGTGTTCATATGAAAATATATTTTCAAAATTATTACTGCAAATAAACAAGTGATATGTGAAAAAATCATAAACTTACCATAATTTGCATTGCATATTCCTGTTGGTAGAATGAGTCAAATATTCATTAGATAAGGTGAAACAGTTCGATATTCGTTCCAGTCACAAAGGAGTTGAGGGGGGGGGAGGGAACAAAAAAAATTTTTTTTTGCTCCTTTGAAAACGATAATTACTCGAATATTATGGATGGACGATTCGAATATTCAGAAGAAAGTAAGGAAAAGAACCACCATATAAATAAAGAATTTTGTTGTAGTACCAATAACTCATACACCAGCTGTTTGCTGCATAATGTATGAAATGAGTTAAATTATCGTGTCGTGTTATTAAAAGTGATACATAATAAGCATTTGTAGAGGTTGTATAAATTTGGAAAATTTATAGTTCTTTTCATATACCTTCATGTGTATGTACTTAATACTTTTGAAAATTTGACCTTTTCAAACTGAAACAAACATTTATACTAACCCTGTGAATAAAGTAGTTAAATATATATTAAGAATAAAAAGTACTCTCTATGCACTGTATTACTAGTTAAGGTATATTTTCGAAACAAATAATTATGGATTCGTAATTTTGCCCATAATCTAAATATTTTGACAAAATCTAATAATTAATTAATAATACAAAGTTATTTATTAATATTTAAAAACAGAAGATTTATTTCACTTAAAGACAACTGCCATAATATAATAAACAATTTGCATTTAGTTAGAAAAGTAAAAAATTTTCCTCCTTCCCTGAAGCAAGATTAGAAGCAAATGCAATTCATATATTTTGAATTTTTCGCTACATAAATAAAGTTATTTTGTTAGATTGTTTATTTATTTTTAACGAAGCAAATGAAAATACGTTAATTCAAGACCTATCTTGATACAATTTTGATATAAACTAACAATTTTCCATATCAATTATTTACAGAAAATTCTCTATTATTTCTTAAAAGTGTTTTCTTAGTTTAATGACAGATTATTCCTGATTTTATAATTGAAACAAAAGAATAACACAATAAAGATGGATAATACATTAAATAATAATACATTTGTGTGGGTATATCTATTGAGAAAATAAATTGTGCTAGAATCCTTTGCTTGACACTTCACTTTTCTAAATAAGTGGGAGTTGCTAATAGAAAGTGAACATTTACAATAACGTCATTCAAGCTTGTGCAGAGATTTCTTTTTCAATAGAATATGATTTTGAATGCCAAATAATCTATTTTCAGAACTTGATTGTTATTATACTGTACATTTTACACAAATCCAAAATATAATCCATTGAATAACAATGTAATTATTTTAACAAATAAGACAATAATATAATTTAAGAATAAAATATGATATAATTAGGATATTATAAATTGTAACAATAACAAGTATCAGGTTAATATCATAAATATCTATAATCCAAGAAATCACATACAATAACTTGTATTTACAATAGATGATAATTAAATGTTTTATAACGTGGAATCAATCCTTTGAAATACTTCACTATAAATATCATAGAATAATAAATTTGCCACTATTATTCCTTAGTTATTATGCAGCTGCTAATATTTTATAGAAATACTGTCTATTACATTAATTGCGCGAATGGATGATATAAAATTATTATTGTATCTTTTATTCAACAATTAAATCATCATTTTCAATATTTCCTTAAATCATTCTTTTATAAATAAGATTTGTTGTTGGACAACATTGGTTTTATTAAACAGCTAATCTTTGTTATTAATGTGCATCAAGCCAAAAGCAATTGGTTAGAATATTAAAATGAAATATGTTATGATTCAAAACCAGGGAAATAATATGAATTAAATATAGTGTATCAGTTTCTAAAAATTAAATTTATATTACATAAATTTATTATTTTTTAATTAACAATGAAAAATACTTTTATCATTCATGTTCCAGAAATAAGTAAATTTTTTAAAAAATAAATTATAATTTAAAAGTAAATTTTTTTAAGTAAATTATATTGAATAAATATGATGCTGTGATAAATATTTTAAATTTATCATTGGATTAAACTTTAAAATCTTTTATTATTTTTACATATTTTTAGCAACTACTTTAATAAAAATACATGTTTTCAGTACTGTTAAAATAAAAACATATAATAAAAATAATTCTATTTTTTATTAAGGAAATAGATTCTTATAATCAAGGAATACAAGAACAAAGATTTATTTCTATTTTCTGCTGAAAGGCTGAAATATTAGCTTGATAGAAAAATATACAAAGATCATTTCTTTTGGCAAAAATGGAAATGTGCATTGAGTATTCTTATTTTTGCATAAAAAGAAACACGATAAGAAATTAGGTCCTTGCAAAAGTAAGCGGTTCTTAAAAAACATAAAAATGTGTTGAGTGCTTTTCCCAAATGATTTGCACAACAAACCGGACTAAACTCTAAGATTCCGACATCTTTTTCATGCATTATACATTTGTAATCTCTTCCGAAAGATACATTTACGTAATAAATAATGTAAGAACTTGTAGAAGTTGTATTTACATTTTACGTTTTTATAGAAAATACGTACTCTTAGAAATAAAGTCTTGAGCCTTGTATAAAATATCAAGGTATTTCTTTTGTAATATAGCACAATTTCATTTTCTTAAAAATTAGAAACAGTTTTTCAGAACAGATTTCAATATCCTAATTGTATTTACTTCTAAAGTTTATTTAAAAATATAAAGATATTGTTTTATCTGCAGTAAGCAAAGTTTAACAGTTATTCTATTAGAAATTTAAAGTTTAAATGAAATTTAGTTAGAAATTTAAGAATTAATACTATTAGAAATTTAAAAACTTGAAGTGAAATTTTTAACATAAAATTCTATTTATGAATGAAAACAAATAAATTTGAATTAAATGATTTTCCACTTTTTAAAATTAACTTTAAACTGTTCTATAACATTTCGATAAAAGAAAAATAAGAATATATCTTAACGTCAGAAAAACAAGTATCAAAGTTCTAATGAAAGATGATCATCTTGGTTTAGTGAAAGATGATCATCTAGATTTAATGAAAGGTGATCTTTATCTTGTATTTAATCTAAAATTTATAACAATTTTAACAATGTAAAAATTATGTAAATATAAAGTTTTTCCTTTATAGCAATATATCTATTTTTAAGAATATTTTTCAATTTCTGATTAATATTTGAAATTTTAAGATAGCATTCATTATTATTTAAAATTTTGAATAAAAGCTGAAAGTATATTTGCAACCATATTTTAGAGAAACATTATATACCAACCATAATTCGATAAATATTATTTGTAACCATATTAATCTAATTTATATTTCAAGCCTCCTTTAATTTTAATTAATACAAAATATGCAGGATGGATTAAAATATTGTGTGTTTAGTAATACTTATTGTTTTGAAAACAATCAATTTGATTTATGTTAAGTTAGATAAAAAATATGTTTATTAATATAGTATATAAACCTAACTATGAATATTCCTTCAGTCATTGTTGGTATATATTAAATTAATAAAAAATATGGCAAAAAAAATCTGAAATATCTTATGTAACTTAATTCGTTGTGGAGAATATTTTACTTATACATTTTTCTTTAGAAAATAATTAATAATATAAAGTAGTTATATTAGTTTAGGAAAAAAGAAGTCCACTATTTTTATGTTGAGCCAAATAACTTAATAAAACTGCAAGATTATTTAACATGATTCGTCTTCGCTTTGTGAAAATGATTGAAAATTGTTTCAACTCCTTGGTGATGATATGACTAATAATATGCTAGTAAATTTTGATCGTTTCTGAGATTTTTTTAATAGTTTGGACAATGGACTTTCATTTATTTTTTATAAAGGACATTTTTTTAATAGTTTGCCAGTGTGAGTTGTATTAACATCAAACATACCTGAACAAAACTGACGAAACCAAAATTGCACATAATTGCCTATTACGTTATTTAGAACGTATACGCCATCAATAATGTTACTCATCTGGCTTTCTATTTCACCTTCATCAAGGAAAAATCTGGGAAATGTACAGACATTTTTCTTTGTTGATTTCCATTTTAAGCACAATACAACTCACAGATGAATAAACCAAACAAAAAAAAATTTTTTTTTAATACGAAATGCAATTTTTTAACGAGTATAAATCTGGAATTAACGAGTATTTTTAACGAGTATAAATCTGAATAGCCATCTATCAAGAAATAATGAACTTTTGTACCCTAACCTTATTTAAATGATAACATATAGCTAATATATTCTCCCGTAATAATTCTTATAGGTATTATTCATTTTAAGTTTCATACATTATTTTGTTTCACACTTTGGCAGAGTAATTCTACAACAATTAAATGCAAAGAAATTTCAGAAAATTAAAGTAATCAATGTAAAATAAAAAATAACCAATCAATAAATTTCTTTGTTAATGAGGAAACTATTTTTTACGTAAGAGTTTCACTATAAAACATAAAAATTTTCAGGATAAAACACAATTTTATTTCATATTAAGTGATTTCCTTTAAATATATATATTTTTTGTGAATTTTTTATGGATATTTTTTATATGAAAAATTTCAAAGTATATTTTTAAATCAATTTTTAACTATTCTCATACATTTTAAGACCAACAAATATGCATTTGAAATGACGTCAATATAAACATAGATGTGAATAAATAGAAAAGATGTTGAAAATTGTTAATGAAATAGAAAACTGTTTTTCATATGAATAATAATTAATAGTTATAAGTATGCTTACAATGAAATGATAAAACCAAGATGTTCATTGTGTTAATTTTAAATTAAAATAAATTTCTTCAACTTAAAGTAAGTGAGTTTGAAATTTCATCGATAAATTCTATTGAGAGCATTTTAATAAAAGTCAAACAATTCTGCTATATTAGTTTTAGAAAATATTGTGATTGAAAAATTTTCTAAGCATGATTATTTGGAATTCAAATGACAAGGAAAGGGAAACATTTTACAAGCTTTTAATGTCAAATAAAAATTCTTCATTTTCCTTTTCTTAATTTTAAGATGAATAATGTGAATTCATTGTTATTTTTATCTTTTATAATTTCCAGTAATTTGCTTCAATAATTTGAGTCTTTTTAAAAAGTAAACTTTCATTTATGAATGAAGAACAAAGTTCTAATTTTTTAACAAATTACTTAATACATCACGAAAACTTTGTAAGCGAAATCAATTTAATTATCCACTGCTATTAATAATTCATTATTTTTTATTTGAAGAATGACATGTGTAGTAAAAGGGATCCACTTAAATTATATGTCAAATCTATTATCTAAGCATCAAACAAATTTAGGTTTAAAATTAATTCATAAATAAATGTACATTTATATCTTATATTTATTGCATGCATGAAATAATTTATATTGATTGTTGGAACTCACCATTCTTGAAAAAGATACACTTTGTTATCACCTTCATTATTTATGTTTATTTAAATAAGTCAAATATTTCCGAAAAATCAAAAATTTACATCCATAAAATTGGAAATTATATCAAAGTAGAAAAATTAAAAACATATTAAAATTATTAAGGTTACATTGAAATTACTAAAATAAAAAAAAATTATTAAATAAACAAAAAATTATTTTAATGTCAAATGTTAAATTTGTGTATATATATAAAATGTGTATATTGCAATAAGTTATAACTAAATTATATATAGTGTATTTTTATACATTAGAAGCTTAAATAAACATATATATATATATATATATATATATATATATATATATATATATATATATATATATATATATATATATATATATATATATTATATTATATTAAGTCAAGAAAAATCTCATGCGAAAGCTTTTCTGTGCAAAAATATTAGCATAACTACCCATGGACTGTTACATAAAGAAGGATTTTTTTCAGCAGTTATTATTTGTTGCTTTGGACACTATGTTTGTTTGTTGTTTATTTTTTTTTATTTTTCGAATTTATGAAAATCGGTTGTCTGCAATATTTGGGGAAAGACTCTGCAAGGGTATGCCGTCCGTCAAATCCCTTCCTCGAAAAGTTACTCGGACCTAACATTTTTAAAACCATATAATAAGTAATCGCTTGTGGTAAATATATCAAAATGAACAAATAGTGTCATAAAGACTTAATAGCAGAGATCCAGTGTTACAACCGCTGGCGAGGACCATAATCTGTGTCGGTAAATGCATAGCTATATACATGAGTATGTAAATCTCACGGTCGAATCTACGATGGAAATCGTAGATTCGACCGAAATTTGCGATTTATTTTTGACAGCTAGAATGATTTATGTTTTATAAAGAGCTATTATCTGCCTTATACGACACTGAGATAATCCCAAAAATAATATTTATGCTGTTAGTAGTTTTGTTCTTTATAATTTGATAAATTATTTATGAATTTATTAACTAGTTTCTGCAAGTAAAATGTGACATTAAGCATATTAAATAATAAAAAAATTTGGGATGTTTGTTATGGTCATCATTTTGGTTATGAATGACTGACAACAAATAACTTAAGGATTTGATTTTTTATAATGTATTTTACTTCCATTTCGAATGTGTTTACTTACTGAGATTCAGAATCCATTTAATGTCCTTGTTGAATGAAACTCTTGTTGGAAAAAGTGACGACCGAGTAACGAAATAAAACAATAGAAATCATTCTCATTTCTCAAAAGGAAGAATGATAGATGCAAACAAATGACAAAATAAAGATTAAAATAATTTCAGAAACTAGAATATGTGTGACTAAATAGTAGAATACCTTCAAATAAACTCAAATTTAAAAAAAAATTAAAAAAATTTTATATTTATTTTAGGACAAAAATCAATAAATATTAAGTTAAAAATTATTATTACCTTAGATAATGAAAATTATGCTTTGTTGTTGTCGTTTGCCAGCCAGGCTGGCAATATTTGTTGCGTTGCTCCACTTTTCCAACTGAACCATATTTGGTATGGAGTCAGACTTCCTCAGTACACACGTGCCATAGGTACCCGTTTATAGGGTAGGCCACGATTCACACACACACAAAGAAAGGACAAAGACAAGAAAGAGAGAGAGAGAAAGTACATCCATGCCAGAGTCTGGATTCAAACCCAGGCCCCACTCATCTGTAGTCAGATATGCTAATTACTAGACAGGTTGGGCGGCAATTATGCTTTGTAAATTTTTGTAATTTCAAAAACAACTTCAGACAACTTATAAATGTGTATAAATATAGCAATAAAGTGATAAATCATAAATATAGTAATTGTAAGTATAAAAATAAAATACCTAGAAAAATATAAATTATTTTTTTAATATTTAGTGTAGAGTATAGAGATTTGTTAAAATTGATTGACATATACAGAAACGTAATCTCTGACTCATCTTTACGTTTCCATCGACATTTTGATTTAAATCCATTAAGCATGATACGTCTAAAATCAAGATTGGAGTCATGGCTACTGTTTTTGGAATCGATAAGCTGACTATTATTAGAAATTAATGACATTTAAACCTCAGTTTTGATCTAAAAATAGTATAGAAATAAAGCAATTTTAGTCTATCAGAATGAGCGTCAGATTGAGATGCGTCAAACTATTACAAACAAACATATAATGGGGTCAAATCCTTAATTTTCTGAAATACTATATCATGTAGGAAAGATTCTGGACATATCAATTGAGTTAATCTTTATATTTTATAAACTTTAGATTTGAAATCATCTAAAATGAAAGTAGTGGATTTTTTTT